>SOPF01027579.1:0-96895 GCA_012979155.1 Hypericum perforatum
GATCGATTTGGTCCAGTTCTACTCGTCGGTGTTCCAGGATCTAGTCGATGATATCAACCTTTCCCTGGCCTCCAAGGCCCTCACGTGGAGACGCCGTTAGCAAGAGGTCTCCACCCTCAATGAGATTGATTTCTCCAACTCCGTCCAAGTCTCTAGGAAGGCATCCAAGCATCCGATCCTTAGCTACAAGAAGAAGATCCACGACCAATCGTCTAGGTGCTCAAGCCGAGGAGAGATTTTTATGTTTTTAATCTGGTGTTATTGATATTAGTTCATGGTGTTCTTGAGGTTAAATAAGGTGATATTTTTTTTAGAAGCATTCTTGTAGATAAAAAATTTAGTACTAAAGCCTGGGACCTGAGTGTTAGCAATTCACTAATGCGGGAACAAGATTGTAAAAAAATACGAACACAAAATATGATATAGTTCGACTCAATACTTAAACCCACGAGGAGAAAGAAGAATTTGTATTGATGAATACAAGTTATAAAACTATACATAATCCTAGAATAACATGTCTTTATATAATTGATGAATTATTCAAGTACAAAAATCTATTTAGATCAAATTAGAAATTTGAAATAAGAAACAAAGACTAATAAGAACCGAGACTAAAACAAAAAAAAACTCGAGGGCCTGAAGTCTGCCAACAACCCCACGACTCTGCTTCTTTGCGCGCGACTAGTTAGCGCCCTACACAAAGTTGATGATTCTGTTTCTATAAAAGTGAAGAATGAATGTAGGAATTTAAAAACTACAAGGTATATACGGGTGTTTTGTTAAAGGACTTTTGCAAAATATAAAACTTGAGGACTATACTAGTGCTGCCTAATTAGTTTCATGGGCTGGGCCAGTAAATAAAAAGGATGGGACCAAGCCTAATTGGAAACCAAGACGATAGCTAGTCACGACAAACTTATCATGTCGAGACATTTTAAATTTAAAGCAAAAGAAACAGTTTAGAGGCTCCTCTATCAAATATGATGATCAGAATAACTTTTTCTTTTAATTAAATCATGTTATTTAACAATCGATACTTAAGTGATGAAGGGTAAAACGAAAAATTGACCGCTCATAAATACAAAGTACGAGTCTCATCCAACAACACCACCTTATTTGGGAGCGACTCTTCTAAGATGACGTCTAAGAAAAGCATTACATTGAAGAAAAAGAATCTTTTACAACTCCACAGATATCCGGTTCTTAGGAACTCCATGCCAGGCTTCTATACAGATGCAAAGTAATCCTTGCTGAGTTTGGGGTCGGGCTTCATGGACTTGTCCCCAGGCTGCCACCCTGCGGGGCAAACTTCATCCGGATTGTCCTGAACATACTTCAAGGCCTGCAACCGAAAGGGGTGGCGTCACGGTTAAGAATGTCGACCGAACGTGCTTTCACTCCGTCGACCAGATGAGTGGTTTAGCAACAGAAGAAAGTCAACGCTTGATAAAGGAGGAGATTAATCACCTGGAGTGTTCTCAAGGTCTCGTCGACACTACGTCCAATGGCAAGATTGTTAATCGTGGAGTGTTGGATCACTCCTTCTTTGTCAATGATGAACAGTCCTCTCAGAGCAATTCCCTGGCATCAAACCCCATAATTTTTAAGAGAGAGCATGGGCAAAGAGATGAAGTATGTTGAAGGTTGTAAAGGCTGAAGCTAGTATTTAGGGTGATAGATAAGTGTACCTCAATTCCACCCAAAAAAGTGTGTAATTCATACCTGATCCGGGATCAAAACTCCGAAAGACTTTGAGATCGATTTGGTGACATCTGAAACCAATGGGTAATTCAGATCTCCAAGTCCACCAGACTTCCTATCAGTTTGGACCCACGCCAGATGCGAGAACTAAAAAAGAGAACACAGGGAGAGAAAGAACTTAGTCCACAATTCCAAATTCAATAGGGCATCGACAAAAGCAGAAATGGACCCTGCCAAAGAAACCAAATAGAGAATCATTCCAAATGCCATTGTTTATGCATGTGATGGGAAGATAATCAAATATCAATGCAGCGGCACCATCCAATTGAACGGATTACTTTCCTTCCCGGGCATCAGAGAATGGCTGACACACAACAAAGATGCAGAACTAAACTCCCTTCAAAGGAAACAAAAGAAAATGCAACTCCCTATAATGTCAGGTTGAAAGTAAACGAAGATGGCACCGCTATGGCAAATATCCAAACAGGTCACCAACGTTTTTTTTACTAAAACTAGAAAAACCCCTGTATGGTAATCTCATAATCCACACACTCAACATCAGTCCACGTTCCAAGACAGCTAAAACATGAGGACTGGTATTTGAGAGCGCACGACATCTAAATCTAACACAATGCACGGCTCGAAAGTCAAACAGAGGTACAGACACCCTTGACGGGCAACACCATTACTCACCACACTGTCAATAGAGACGCCCAATATCTCGGTATCGAGCTTCTCGAACTCCCCGTGGCGGTCACTGAACGCCGTAATCTCTGCACAAAAACACCAAAGCTCAAGCATTACAGAGCAAAAAAAACAACCGCACCCGAACTGGATGCTCGAAATTGAGGAGAAAACCACAAAAAACAAACCTGTAGGGCACACAAATGTGAAATCCAAAGGATAGAAAAACAGAATCACGTACTTCTTCCCAACGTAATCCGACAGCTTAACCTTTTCGAAGCAGCCCCATACCAAATTAAAACAAGAAAAAAATGGGAATAAATACATATATTTATAAAAAAAAAAAGATTTATAATTCTCGAAAATTACATTGATGAACTCCTGGTCGAAGACCGCCTCGGCCTCGAAATCCGGCGCCACGTTACCCACCAACGGCAATTCGCTCTGCGAATTTCAGCAAAACAGAAACCCTATAAATAAATTATAAATAAATAAAATGGAGAAAAAGAAAGGGGAACCTACGGTGGCGGCTCGGACGACGAGGGAGCGGGCGCGTGGTAAGGCGGGAGCGCGTGAGGAGAGGCGCGGGGCGAGGAATGGGCTCTGAAGGGAAAATGCTGGTGGGCCGCTGGTGGGCCTGGGCATTGACTTGGAGGCCACCGCTGCAGATAGGAGCGTGGTCGTTGAAGTAGCCATATCTCTCTCTATCAAACTAGCAAACTAGTTTGGTGAGGGACGGGAGGAGTGTGTGTGTGTATGAGGTGGAGAAAGGGATGAGTAGATAAAGTGGGAGAGATTTGGTTCCCTTGGTGGATTATTTCATTTCGAGTATATCAACTAATTCATATTCGAGTCAAAAAAATTGAGTAATTGTTAGTCATTAACAATCATATATTAGTAAATGGTTGAACAAATATATGATTAAACTTGCCTTATCCATTATTGTATTTCCTTTTGGAGGATATCAGTTTATCAATTTCACTTTTTGAAACTTAAATTTAAAAAGTGAAATTGACTGAGTTTGGACTTCATATAAATCAAGTGACGCAAGCATCCAGAAAATAGAAATTCCATTTTCTTTATTAGCAACTGCGCCACCCATAACCTCTTTTGATGTATTTATTCAATAATTAGCTTTTCATTTCTTTTTTAAATTCGAGGTCTGTACTAAAATCACAATACTATAAGCCTTTATGCTACCAAAGTAGATTTCTATATTACATATTATTTTAGAAGCTCCCAATTTACAAAAAGTACCACTATCAAATCGTAGTTATTCTATACATTTTAGATAGTATTTTTTTTTATTCGCTAACTCAACTTGATAGCGGTAAAACTCTAAAAAGAAAAGGATGGAATAACCGTTCAGTATTGATTATTCATTGATTTTACAAATTTCATTATGATCATAAGTATTTAACACAATTTCATTATACCCTCAACTCCTATTAGGTTTGTTATGTTTGTTCCTGTAAGCAGAGGAATGTCCAACTTAGGCATACGCAAGTTTGCCTGATGATTTTCTTGATTATCGCTTTGGACAAGACAAGTCTCTCTGTCTTCATTCCACTGTACTCTCCTCTCTCCACCACTTTGTGTGCGATCCTTGAGAAAATGGCAGCATGGGTGATCTCTTAACCTCCTACTGTGATTTCTCTCTTGCCGCGCTTGGACTTTTTATCGTCTCTAATATCTGTCTTACCTGCTCTTCCACTTGTGTTACTCTTTTGTGATGTTTTTCATTGTTGTTATAACTTTGTGATACTTATTGTCCGAATTTTGAGTTTATTAAACACATTGCTCGATATTTTATAATTGTGGATGATTCACTTGTTCATTATTTTAAGATTTTAAGTTAGATATGAATATTTTAACATTCGATGATATTTTAAAAGGTAAATTACCCCCTAGTCTCTAATCTTAACCGAATTCTCCTATCGGGTCCTTTCTTTCTCATAAATAATTTAGCGGTCCCTGTATTTTGAAAAAATATTGCTCTTGGGTCCCTAGTTGACTTATGTTCCCATTTTTTCATTTTTTTGTCGTGTGAAATGGTTATTTTATCATTCACGAAAAGACAAAAAATAAGATAAAATTTGTCATTTTGTGAATGGTAAAATAATTATTTCACATAACAAAAAAATGAAAAAAGATGTTGATTTGGTCGGTGTGGACCCTAGATAAACATTTTTAAATAAAACAGGGATTGATTACTCATTTATGAGAAAATAGAGATCCGATAGAAGAATTATGTTAAGTCCAAGAACTAGAGGGTAATTTATCCTAATTTAAATTTACTTTATCAAACTTTCGTTCTGAAGCTTGAACATGATATTCCATGTGTCGCTCCAATAAGTCATATGCTTACAAGCGTGAGGATTGCTCACTCTAATATCAATTTGTGACGGGGTTCATGAAATGAAAGAAGAAAAAAAGAGAGAAGAGGATAGAATAATCGTTCTTGAATACCAATCCGCTAACAATAACAACGTTTTTTCCTTTCAACTCAACTAAACTCATAATGTATATAATTACGTTAATTCAATAATTATGAAACAAAATCTTATAACAATTTTGGCTCATCTACTAGGGAAAATTAGTACTATAAAAAGAAATTCTATTATCGAACTGAATAATTATTTGATTATTACATTTTGTTTTCTTGTAGAAAAAGACAATTGAAAATAAGAATTTAGAAAACAATAGGGAGAATACAAACACTTCCACATCATATGGTCCCTTTACATTTCTTTTTTAATTTATAACTCGTGAACAATCATAACATTTTTGTAAATTTTATTAAAAAAAACAAAATAATTAAATAAAATTATGTTAACTTCTATATTCTAGTCCAAGCAATACAAAGACATGTTTCACTCGGCTAAATTCTAATCTAATTTGAAGACTTGTCCATCATTTCTTCTCTCATTTGGCTCAAGAATCGAATTCCCTTTTCTAACAGGAAACTTCTATAACAGCAAAGATTCACTCCATAATTAGTCTGTAAACATTTTAAGTGATACCCTCCAAGTGTGATAAATCAGATGTAAATTTTGCGCTCCATAAATATGATTTGGACAGTTTTATAAAATTACGTGACGCAGAAAAAAAAAATAAAAAGAAAAAGAAAAGTTAGATAGGAAATAAAAATTAAAATCGGACTTCGCCAATTCCCTCCCTCCCTCCGCACCCAAAACCCAAACTAAAAGATTTTCCCTCGTTTTCTTCTCTCCCCATTTCTCTTTCCTTTCTTCCAAAACCCCTTCGCCCCTCCCTTGCCAAAACCCCCCAATCTAACCCTAACAACTCCGATTATTTACGATCCGACCACTCCCCCTATGTCCACCCCGTCCCGACCCTCAACCGCCGCGGACGCCCCGCCGCCCATCGTCCCTCCCTTGCGCCGCCACCTCGCTTTTGCCCCCTTCGCCTCTCCTCACGATTACCACCGCTTCGGCCCCTCGAACCCCGCCCGCGACCCCGAGCCTGAGGGGATTGTCGTCCGGTCACCCGTGCGCTTTCCGTTTGCTTTTATCTTTTGTTGTTTGGTGTTTAATCTGGTTGAATTGACCGTTGTGTTTGGGTTTGGTTTTGTTCAGATGTTGAAAAGGAAGGGCGGATCGGAAGGAAACGGAGTCGAGGGCGGTGAAAGGAGTTCGAGTTCGGGTTGCAATGGGGTGGCGGATATCCCGATTCGTACTCCTGTTTCCGCCAAAGGCGGGAGGGGGAATAACCGCTCCAGGCCTACAAAGGGCAACAAGTCGACGCCTCAGACTCCTGTGTCGAATGTAGGCTTCAATGCAGAGTCCCCTTCTCCGTTTACGCCTGCTGGGAGCTGCCGTTTCGACAATTCCTTAGGTGACGATGCAAATTTAGATAGTGTTGGAGTTTGTAGTTCCTTTAAATGCTCATGAAATGTGTGCTATATTTACTCAGGTCTATTGACGAGGAAGTTTGTGAACCTAATCAAGCAAGCCGAAGATGGCACTCTTGACTTAAATGCGGCCGCAGAAACTCTAGAAGTACTGCGACTGATGACTTGTGTTTTGGATGTTTGCATTAGGATGCTAAATGGTTATGTTGTCAATGCAGGTTCAGAAGCGGCGGATATACGACATAACAAATGTTCTAGAAGGGATTGGCCTGATTGAAAAGAAGCTTAAGAACAGAATACGTTGGACGTAAATTTATAACACTTCGGTTCTTTAAACTTTATCGTTTTCTTCTTTGCATTTCAGTAAGCATCTGACTCTCCTGAGTCCTGACTTTAGGGGCCATGATTCTTCGGGGCCAGGAGAAGATGACTTTGGTGGCGCTTTGTTAAAGGTTCAAGAATTTTGACTCTCTAGTAACAAAATTTTTAGATGTTATTTAGGCATGAATAAGTTCATGTTAAAAGATTATCCATACTTCTTTGACAGGAAAGTAGACAATCGGTAACTGTCATGACTTCCGAAAAGAAATAATCAAATACTATGGTTCTTGTTTTGTGCAGGCGGAGATTGACAACCTTTCTCTGGAGGAGCACAGACTTGATGCTCGCATAAGGTTAAATTGCTAAGAAGATTGCTTTTTTTTTTTAGATATAGAAGAATGCACAAGCTTATGCCTGCTGTTGTTAATACTTCAAAGCTTTTGCAGTGAAATGCAGGAGAAACTGAGGTCTTTGAGCGAAGACCAGAACAATCAGAAGTATTTTCTTTTCTCTTGAAAGCCCCATTTCTCTCTAAACCAATAGGAATCAATTGTTTATGGTCTGAGAAATTTCTTACCCTGGGGTCTCCTTACTTCTATAGGTGGCTTTTTGTTACGGAGGAAGATATCAAGAGCTTGCCTTGTTTCCAGGTAAGTGACTCACCGTGCTTCTTTTCTCTTGGTGCAAGGAAAGTCTCCTTGTTTGATACTAGGATATCTTCTTTTCTTCCGTAGTTTATCTGCTGATACTGCTCTTATGGCCAGAATCAAACTCTCATAGCAGTTAAAGCTCCCCATGGTACAACTCTTGAAGTACCTGATCCTGATGATGTAAGATTTGCAAGGCGAATAGAGAGCTTCTTATTTATGCGACTCAAGTCCCTTTCTTTTTTCTCTAAATCGAGCAAATGAAATTACTCTTATATCACCAGGCCGATGAATATCCTAAAAGAAGATATAGAATTATCCTTAGAAGCTCCATGGGCCCTATTGATGTCTACCTTGTAAGGTGTGGTTAACTTCTAAAGATCTACCATCCCCTACAGATGAAGCTGTGAATTGTGATGCATAAAATGTAACACACTTTGTTATCCTTATGCTTCAACCTTTTCCTCCTGTTTCTGTAGTCAATTCGAGGAGAGCTTTGAGGACATTAATGGTCCAGAACAATCCAAGAACTTGCAACATGCCACTAGCTCAGGGTCCAGTGGAAATCCCCAGACTGAGGTGGTTCCTGCTGACAGAGTGCAGATGGAAATCGAAAAACCTTCTTTACAACAATCGGAACCCTTGTCATCTAATCCTAGTACCTCACAAGAGCTCCATGGGGGAATGACAAAAATTGTTCCATCCGAGGCTGATGTAAGTGCTGTTATTATGTTTTATTGGACGAAAATGTCTCCGTGATAAATGCTAATAACTTATGGATGTGCGACTGTTGCAGGCCAATGACTCTTACTGGCTCTACTCAGATGCTGCTGATTTTAGCATTACAGACATGTGGAATAGTATCCTTCAATAATTTCTTGTTACCTTCCGAAGCTTCATTTCCCAATTATCAAATATGATTGCCCAATCCTTGACTCTTGTTACAGCAAATTTTGAATGGAGTGATATCCTTCAAGCCGACTTTGGAGAAGAGAATGCACACAATCCCCATTCAGAAGCTCCTCCTCGGATCAGTGGACTACCTTCTAGTTCGGAGAATTCCAGTCAGAGATGATCATTGTACTCAAGGAAACCAAGATTATCTTGTCTAACTGGAGGATATCAATACTCAAGCCTGCAACTCACTGATGTCCCTGCCTTTTATTGCCAGACAACAAAATGAAGTGCTTCTCGTGGCCAGTGCGTTGACGAGCTCGGGATATTGTGTGCGCCACCAGTTTTGACCTTCCGGTGGACTCACTCGATAAATTTAGAAGAGAATGATAGGAAAAGAAAGATAAAAAGAATAGAACGTCAAAGGGTTATTCTAGTGGAGTAGGTAAAAGCTATTTAAGAACCATGACAGAGTTCAAGTTAGTGAGTGGATCAGCTGTATTCTAAAAAACTAAACAGATTAACATATTCATGATTGCTTCAAAATTGTGTTTGCCTGCTCCACCGGCGCCCTTTGGCTCCTCTGTGGCTTTGGAGCCACAAGGTGTGCTATCCTTGATAGTCACCTCATTTGAATCAGCTACATGTAAATGATTTCAGCTCTGCCACGTTGGTGTACTCGAGCTATGGACCTATCATCTGAGGGAATCGTAAGAACTCCAAAGGGAGACGAATTGTAGGCATTGGAGGACTTGTTCTTGTAAGGTAACATATGTTGGGGCGTAGAACTTCCTGAAAGGCTCAGGTGATGACTGAAGCTTCAAGAGTTGCAGGCCAATTATGAAGAGGAGAATGGAATATGCAAAGCTTTGAGCAATTTGAGAAAGCAAGTAACAATTCAATGCATGAGCCATTGGACAGAGGTAGGTGTTCCTACCTCTGGTCTTTAAATGTATTTGTAGAATTGGTGATAATAAGATCTAACTTTCTTATTCATAATGATATCATTACACAGGTATATAAAAGAAGAAATGAGACTTAAGAATCTTTATAATTATAACTAATACACATTAATTACATCACTAGACTAGCTGTTAATATAGGTTGGAGAGGGTATGACGAGAAGTGCGGGAAGTCGTTATATACGCGAGCTAGATAAAGAAGCTCGCTAGATAAAGAAGTCTGATGATGATCAAATTAAATATATTTTTAGATACTCCAATTAGTAAGAAAGAATTGAAAGTTGAGGTATATATAATTACACTCAATACACATTAATTACAACTACTAAACTAGTTAATATATGTTGGAGAAGAGAGACACAATCTGTCTATTAGCTATGAGGGAAACGTGTGAAAGTGAAGTGGTTAGTCGTTATATAAGGAAGTCTTTACATCTTGGTACGCCCTAGATAAGAAAACGTGCATTGATAAGCAATTAAATACGATATTTAGAACACTTTAATGGGTAACCTAAAAAAGAATACTATAAGTAAGAAGGAATTGAGAATTAAGGTCTACATAATTACACCTAATATACATCAATTGCATTTACTAAACTAGTTGTAATACACCAAATTTGATAGAGGCGAGGAGACAAGTTGCAACCCAGATTCAGTGGGGATTAGTGTTAATCTCCATGGTAGGGAGTAGGGTATAATTGGTATATTACTAATTAATTATAATCCTAAAAATTAGGAAAATATTAAATAGAGAATCGTAATCCCTTAAATCATGCCACTAAATTAGTAACTGACTAACATTCAAAAATTAAATCCCTAAAACTAATTACACCTCCAAAATATTATAGCCAAATCCATGCAATTCTGAAAATCAAGAAACATTCTATGCTTATTTTCAAAATCATGGTAATATATATGCAACGATATTGGTACCATACATCTGTTATATTGGTACCAGTTTAGCAATATTAGTACCATATTAGTACCATATATTTAGCAATATTGGTACCACAATTTAGCAATATTGGTACCATACACCTATAGTATTGGTTCCATACGTCTGTAATATTGGTGAACTGGAGTACCTATATTGATAAACTAGGGTACCAATATTAATGAACTGGGGTACCAATACACACGTTCGCTTGTACTAATATTGACATTACCTCATACCAATATTCAACGACAAACAATGGTGCCTGGAGAGGAGCGAGCACGACCACCGATGAGGGCGAGCAACGCCCAACGAGGAGCGCGAGCAGCGATGAACGAGGAGAGTGGTAGGTACAAGGAGTAGGAGATGGAGCATGGTGGTGGACGGTAGCCAAGCTAGGGTTGCAAGTCACAATCTGCTGCCATGTATTATCGCGATTGATTTGATAATAAATATATTAATACGTTCTCCGAGAGGTGGTAGTGGTGCTTCTGCCATGTATTTAAGGATGTATCTATAAAAATATGGAGGTGACCGGTACAAGGAGGAATAGCAATATGGAAGTGGTGGTGGTCGGTAAAAGAAAGAAGAATAGAAAAACAAGATTCAAATTAAATATAGGATGAGAAAATCATGGGATAATATTTAATTTTTTCAAAAACTTAAATGTTGATAAGGAAAATAAAGATAATTAAAGATATTGTATATTGATCTAATACCAAATTTACCCTCAAACATGATAACCGTTAGATTAAATTTTTAAGGACAAAATTTTTATCTGACGATCAAGAAACAACTCCCATAGTAGGGATTACTTTTTAGACATCCCAACTGAATTCATTTTGGACCCGTTGCTATATATAGAATTTGTTGCATGGTGGGTGGCGCGCTGGATTTACGCGGGCCGATAATCAATTGAGCAAGTATTATTGATTCTTTCATTCTTAACACTTTTGGTCTGGGATATCATATCCCCTAAATTTTTTCTTGCAACTTTTTTGGTCATCTTGCTTATGTTCACTAAATAAGAAAACGGTAGGAATACAAAAAAAATGAAGAAATAAAAGGTTGATCGCTAATACTAAACTACTAATAAAGGGGAGAAGGAAGGCCAGAAGAACTACATAGCCACGCCCACAGAGCTAAAGGAGACCGAAGTTACTTGCGGAGTAAAACCTATTACGAGCCCAAACGATTGATTCAATAAGTTTTTGTCAATACCCACGAACGCTGAATAAAAACATTAAACTAAATACGTCGCCGATTCATATTATTGAGATCTAGGGATCTGCATTTATGCAGATAAGAAGAAATCCCTTTCCATAAAGCAAGTACTAAAGGGAAAATCTAGCTGTGGAAAAAGAAGCAGGTCACCGAAAGGACCAATTAGCTTCGGCTTCGAATGACATTTCACCCTAACCACAACTCATTCATTTTTCGCAATTGATCTAGAACATCATTCGTTGCTTGGATTTTGAAAGTTATAGAGACAAATGACCGATAAACTTTGATGAGAAAGTCTAGTCTATTGATATGAATCGAAAAAAAAAGCTAAGATCTTGTAACATACTAATTCTCGTTAGAGGCCTTACACGAGTCGACTTGGACCATCGAAGCATTTTCTTGCATGCAAATCTCCCTAGCTAGACCAACATTGGTCCATGGATTGGAATTTGGATCATTCGCTAGTCTACTCACTGACATTGGTCCTTATTCTGACCATGACAATTAACCAATTGAAATGGTTATCACAACTTCCTTCACCCATCATTCTACGGTTATCCTAAAAAAATATTCTACAATGACTTTAAAAAAAATCATTCCACGTTGGCAAAAAAATGATTTTATTTTCAAAATACTCCATAAATCTATTTTACTATTAATTCTAATTCGGACAACTATATAATAGTGGGTTTTTAAAACAGAGTTAGTCCTCTTTTGTCCACTTTTGCTGTCTTTTCATTCTCGTAACATCAGATTATCTACGGAATCAAAGGGATCATCCAATTAAAGCAACGTTACCGAGCTTCGTGGAACCTTGCAAGATAGTTAAGAAGTCAACCATTTTCATTAATATTGGAAGGACATAGGCGGGCCCACTGATGTTAGAAAGTGACTCAATTCAAAGGCAAGTAGAGGCGCCATGTTTGGAAGAAATAATAATATTATTTTGTTTATACAAATTGACTAATTGAAATTTTAATTAGTTGATTTTTTAAAAAAAATATCAGAATTTATAACTAATATTTAATACTGCTATAATTCAATCAATCAAACTTAAAACATTGTTAAACTAAATAATTCTCTCGTACATTAATTGCAGAAAAAATAATATATTAGCAAATTAAGCCGTTATGTACAAGTCAGCCGCTCCTCTCTTGCCCCAACTTCAGATGCAAGCGCGTTTTCTGTACTTTTTTCCCCTCTTTTCAAAGCTAACTTTATTCGAATCCGTTCTTTTTTTGTTTTTTAGTTATCTCAAACTATATTATAAATATATATATAACCGCTTTGGCATATAACATGGTGATACATCTATACCATACCACCACTTAGATAGTTTACCTTCCAATAATATTGAAGAGATTAAGTAAATGAGCTCTGTCTGCGTGGAAATGCAAAATTTTACAATAGTACTTTTATAAAAAGACAGAGATCAAATTCTCCCTCTCGCCAAAAATCTAGAGATCCACTCGAGAGACATGAACTGAAATCGAAAATTCGACAAACGACAACATGAGAGACTAATAGTGTTTTAATTGTCTTTTATTATCCTCTTTTTATTTTTTTTCAATCTTTTTTTCGATCTATTAGTTAATTAATCTACATTCAAATTGAATTATATTTTTAAAATTAATAAGATTTTACTAACAACTATTAAACTCCAAATTTGGTATTTGATTAATCTCAATAGTTATTTTTTTTATATTATTATTACATCGTTTTCATCTCTCCCTCCAAAAAGTACTTTATCATATCCCAGCCACCATATCACTATCTACCCCCAAAAAATTCGAGACCAGACCAAGAGGCTCCTTCCCCTCTTTTTTTTTTTATTTGATGATAAAATTTCAATCTAATAATACTAACCACAACTCAACTCCTTCAATTTAATATTATTAATTCAAATTCGAGCAAATTAGACGATAATCGTCTACTCTTCCGCTTACCTATAAATACTCGTCCAAAGCCCAAACCCAATTTTCCCTTTTCTTCCTACAAAGCTTTTTCCATGTCTCCCATGGACACCCACCCCAAAGACCCCTCCACCTTAACAAGGAGGCGCACAATAGCCGCTAAACCCGAAACCCTAAACCCCCAATCTTCCGATCCCAATCCCAATCCCAAACCCTACCACACCACCAGCCTCCCTCCCTTCCGCACAAACGGCGCCATCTTCCCGCCTCCGCCGCTCGACCTCCCTCTCTCCCCTTCCCCCGCCTACACCTCGTTGAAGGACCTCCTCCCCTCCGGCGCCGCCTCGTCAATCAACTCCCCGACTCCCTCCGGCGCCGGTGGTTCGGCCTACGAGGTCCCCATTCGAAACCGCCTCGTCAAGCAGGCCGCCTACGCGTACCTCCAGCCGACGATGTCGCCCTCGCCGGAGGACACATCGCCAGGACTTCTCCGGCGGATGTGGCTCCGGCTCTCATCCTGCTTCCGGTTCCTCACGCTCGCCGCCGATGCCGTCCGCCGGATCTTCAGCCCCCTCCGGGTACCCGTTAACCCCGATTAAGTTTCGCCGGAGAATATTTTATCCGAATACAGAAATTGAAAGAATGGGTTTAGGGTTTGAGATGAATATATTTACAAATCACACAAGTTTACTTGTCTATTCCCTATTGTATAATTCTAACTGGGGAAAAAAGGGCAATTCTTTTTGTACATTAATGCCTTAATGGAAAGTGTCTTTTTTTGTGTTTGGCTCGGTCTGAGTGGGGGTGTCATTTCTCACGATCTGTGGAATAGCCTGTCCGTCCGGCCGTGGTGGGCATTGTCTCGGGTGGGGAAGTCAGCGTCTGGATAGGCATAACGGGAGTCGTCTAGTAAAGTCTCGGTCTTTTCGTTTAGGAGGACCTGGAAGAGGTTGGGGTTGGTGGGCTCGGAAACAGCACGGTGGGTGGCTCCGTTGCTCCTTGATGGCCGCCGCCTTGAGTCCCGGCTGCCTGCTGGGGGAAAGTCACCCATGCTTGGTGGCATTGGTGGTGCACTTGGCTCAAATCTCTTTTTGCCCTTTCCCTCCTGCTAGAAATAGTAAAAAGGTTTGTTAGTCTGGTTCTGACTGGCTGATCTTTGAAATTGCAATGTTTGCAACTTTAATTCCTGTGTTTGATCATGTTGGTTTTAGGCTTATAGCAGCAGGTGAAAATTGTGGATATAATTGGGTACAGATCTGCTCATTTGCTAAAGAGCTACAATGTTTGCTCTGAAATTAAGTTATTAACACTTTTAGCTATCGCATGCGAATGGCCACTATAGCAATGACAGTTATGATGAATCCGGAATTACTGCAGAAAAGTAGGCTTAGTTGAAGAAAAAGGACAGTTTTTAGCTCTCGAGTCGTATAGATTGCTTGTCTACAATGCAAACTTATTGCTTGCAGAGCTGGACTTCTTGCTTATTGCCAAGTTTGGTTGTGTAATCTGTCACATATCGAATTTTCCCCATGTTTTCATCTGAAGACCAGGAAGACTCTGTTCATACAGAACCTAACTTAGAACATTTTTTCGTTCGTTCCTGATTTGGTGAGTTTTGGCTTGGTTAGCTTACTTAACCACATATGAATTTTTCCAAATTGTCGAGCCTAAAGTATCCCATTTTGACCAACAACCATTGGGGTGGAGTGGTTAAGGACTCCTCCTCGCTTAACCCAGGTCTCGAGTTCGAAACCTGGTGGATGCAGCAGGTGCTTGTTGGGAGAGTGCACCCCCTTAATGGGCCTTCCGAGCTCGAGCCCAGAGTAGTCGGCTAGTGGGCTGGATACTGGGTGGGTAACACCAAAAAAAAAAAGTATCCCATTTTGGTTATTACTTGTTAGGACGAAGTTTGGTAATCTTACCTCATTTTTGAAGCTGGGAAACCTCCCAGATTTACCAGAAACGTAGTCCAGAACTTGAAACATTGCAGATTGACCCAGCTCTGTCCAGTTCTGCCAATAGTAAACGGCGACGTTCCAAACTCTGACCTTCAAGTTCCTCAACTTCTCTTCAATGTCTGTCTCGTGACCGGTTAAGTACGGCCTCAATATGGTCTCGTAGATGTGGCTGGTTCCCTACATTCGAGCTATCAGAATTCAAAAAAACAGACAGGAGTAGGGTATTTCGCTTCTGGTTTGTTCTGGGTTTACCTTGAATTTGGAATGCCACAGGTAGATGATGAATCCCAGCTTCAATTCGTCATAGAGAGGCAACCTTATATTACACGAACAGAACGTAGTTAGGAGACCATTGTCTTAATGGAGCCGTGGTCTCAATAGAAAAGGAACTCACCACGCGAAAGCTATGTCAGCTACCCCCTCGCAAACTGTCAGGATTGCAACGATGATCCTGCGAAATCAGTTTACCGTGGTCAAACAATTTTAAGGCAGTGACGATATATCAAGCAACATAATTTGAACAAATCAGTTCACCGGTTTTCCAAATTAATTTTTTTTAATGACAAATTTATAGTAGTGGTGACATAGCAATTGAGGTCCCTCCTAGAATATGCAGAAGTTCTAATCAAGGTGAGGATGAGAGGGTCGTATTTGTCATCTCATAGTAAACAAAGGGGGAGAAAATGATGAGTCAGAGACATTGTTAATTTACCACTAAAAATGTCAATTTTGAAAAGCCATCAACACTAAACTACACACATATTGATAGAAAAGGTATCAAATCATATAGTATTAAAAGTAAACTTTTTCCGAAATTCAATCAAATGTAAAAGAGAGTCGTCGAACTTCAAACACCAGGAAGGATGGGTAGGAACCTCAAGTAATTATCAAAACCGATCATTGTTTCTGTATCCTAATGAATGAGACGGTGGTGGCAAAAAGCAAAACGTGGTTCATGCCAACTACATAATTATATCCAATCACATGATCCCCCCTGAGAATCTACCTTTCTTGAAATTCTGTCCAGCTCATAAATCAAAAAAACCAATGGTCATCTCTTGTTTTGGTCTGATAGAATATTGTTTTCCAGACTGATAATCATTGACTTATTATATAATTTCCACATTCCACTGATTGATTGACCAATTCCAGGCTTACGCCGGCGGCTAAACTTAATTAATAATTTAATAAGCCATGACATTAACAATTTTTTTTAAAAAATACTTATTCAATTTATGGGAGTAAAAGAAATTAAATGAACTCACCAATATTGGCACCAGAACCTGAGTTCTTGGTTGTCCATCCTGTTCCTCTCCACCGACTTGAAACATTGGAACGCCGGGTAAGCGAATCCCAACACCAACCTAAACATCGTCGCATGATTAATGACATAAAATTAAGCAAAATTAAATTAAAAAGGGGTAACAGAAAATAAACATACACTAGACATCTCGCGAGGAATTCTCCCAACATCCTTAAACCACTTTGGTCTTTGTTGTAACTGGCAAGAACGAACAAATTAAATAAGAACCCATAAACAGCAAAAAAAAGACGGGAGAAAAAAAAATATGTAAACAACTTCAATTACCTGTACTCGGAACCACGGGAAGGGAGGGAGAGAGGAGACTAATTGGAATATGGAAAGAGTGATACTTATTTGGATAAGGGGATAATCTATCTATGAGGTTTATCACTTAGAGAGCCCGAGGTTATTCCTTGGAAGGCAAATGAATTTTCTTTATTCTTCGTTATCCAGAGTCGAGGATTGTCGGATAAATGTTTGCTTGGCTTGGGAGAAAGATAATGGAGGATCGCGGCCAAGGTATGTATAAATAATAGAAGAAGAGGATGATCGGAGGTTTCTTGCTGTGGAAGCTTCGTTCGTCGTTGTATTTTTTACACGCAAGAGAGGAGAAATAAGGGAGGGGAAGAAGGAAAGCGTTGGGAATTTATATTTCCTTTTTTGGGATTTCTTGAAAGTCTTCGCGGCGGTTTTTCCCTTTTATAGCCTCAGGGGTAGTTGCGTCCTTTTGTTTATTTACGAGAGAGAGGTGATAAAATTGATAATTTGGATAAGGAATTCGGTAGACTGATAATTAAATTGTAATCTACTTGTTTAGTAACTAAAAATAAGTTCCATTTATTAAGATCTACTTGCTATTCTTCACGAGATTTTATTTTATTAATATAAATTTATCAAAGATAATTATCACACTCTATACGTATATATGATTATCCAGTAACTAGGTTTCCATTAACAACATAGGACAAAATAAAATTATATATATGAATGGTTGTTACTTGTGAAAAATAGTATTGTATATTGTAATATTACTCAGAATACAAATACAAATTTGCTCTAAATAGATAAATTATAGTTTGTTGCAATGGAAAACATATGAGACGGTATCAACAGTGTATATTATAAAATTTGAGAAGACCAATTCGAATATAGTTTTATCTCTACGGTTTTGATTTGCTCCTCACGTCTAGAAATATATGACTCGGTCAAATGTCAAAGTGATGGGAGGAAGGAACAGGGTAAGGTGCTTAGTTTTTTTTAAATTTAAATACTTCAATTTAATTTTTTTATGAATTTTAAATTTATTTAATTGAGTTTATAATTTTGACGTCATACACGGCTTTGATTTTTTTTTCTCTCATATATATAAGGTTTTTCGTAAGTGATGAAATTTAAATTATCAACCTTTTCAAAAAATGTACAATTTATTGTCATTCTAGTTTGATTTAATTTTTAAATGATAGGAAAGCACAATTTTATGATTCACATATAAATTTCCAAAAGTTGACAACAACGTGGGCTCACGCTCTTAACTGCCACGTGAGAAAGTCTCTATTCTTAACCTGGGACGTCATGGGCAATTTCGACATTTACAGCGTTTCTTTTTTTCTTTTTGTAATCTGGGTTAGTGGTAAGTACCAACTAGGAAGCAATAACACTTTCATTTTTAGATAATAAAATTTTGACTGTTAATAAACCATAGTACAACTGTAATAATTATCCAACATCACTCTAAAAATAATTGTATTTAATAATTTAACCAACAACGCAAAAAAAAAATTGTAAGATCGACTCCAATAATCTTATTAGGAGCCTAATTGCTCTTGTCAACATTAGAGGAAACCCAGTATACTTGAAGAAAATTCCAAATGTTACGTGTCACATTATAATTACCTTGATTTCCACTTATTATTAGTCTTTTCTGGTTCAAGGGTGGAGAATATTTTAATTGTTCACGTTTTACGTTGCGCCCAATAGAAAAAATACTTCTATTGACTTCTTCATTCAAGAACTAGTTGACCGCTGAAAAGTAAATAAGTCAAAGTTATATACGTAAGGAATTTGGTAATTACGCGGGATATTGAACAAGCCGGCTCCTATTTTATATTATATTCTCCATTTCATTATCTTATGGAAGACCCGGATCAGCGATGAGGCTTATTTGGTGTAGCCGTTCAGATATTTAATTAATTTATTACGGTTGATTTTTGGACGTGCAGAACATATTTTTATTCATTACCGTGCGAAAATATAGTCACATTTACTCAAAATATCCCCATCCTACAAAATATCACCAACAAGTCACGTTGTCAAATTATTCTTATATCATATTAAATATATAGATCTAAACTAAAATTTTAATACAAAGAGTATAATTTTGTTCTTACTTATAAACAAGTCAATTATAACTATAACTAACAACACGAGCAATCAAATGTACAAATCACACTTCGAACGTACTTAATTTTTTTTTTTCAGACACAACGAAAAAAAGAAAAGCTAAGTCCAAAAGGCCAACTCTCATGGATTATGGAGTGGTTAAGTTAGGTCTAACCCATGACCCAACACGTAGCTTCCAATTATCGTAATTTATTCGTGGACAGTTTACGAGCCCGTCAACCTAATGGCACTAAGTTTGTTGAAGGATAATAGCGTACTTACTAGAATTCCAGAAACTAACTATTAAATATTCCTAAAAAAGAAGAGCTATTGAATAATGACCAGGAAATTTAATTGAATTATCTTATGAGATTAGTTGGGTATAGTTTAATTAGATGTCTAGGAAGCATCCGCTTTCAATAATATTATTCATATACGTTATCGAAAATGACAAAGACATGGAGGATCACATGATCAGGACGATTTAATCCAGTGTTTTTTTTATAAGGTTGACTTAATACAGAGTTGACTGCGAAGATTATCTTGGAATAATATTTTTTTGTTGAAATGGGCTTAGACGTAGAAGCTTCCTATCTTTCCAAATTAAAATGGCAGAGTGGGCCTTATAATAACTGTTTGTCGGGTCCGTGGGCCAGAGAAATAAGTATAACATGGAGCGAGCTCCAGAATGGAGAAAATCTTTTGGGCTCTTGGACTATGCTGGGCATTCGTCAATTCCGACACCAGGATGTTTTTTTTGGTAATTTTTTTGTAATTTATAATCAAATATCCTCTCTTTAAGTAAATTTATATTGTTTATTACATGGATTAGTTTTCGGTGATAACATATTATTAGATCTACTCAATTCAATAATTCAGTAAGTTTTGAATCGTGGAAAACATGTTTCAACAAATAATATCTAGTTCGGGACAATTTCAGCGAAAAAGGGATGGCATAAATGATCGTACCCTGCGAGTTAGACCCTATCCTATGGGTCGAGGGTCTGTTGACTTTGACTGGGTCTATGGTAGGGTATGAGTATGAGTCTACATTTGAAGGTAGCGTCTAGGGTAGGTATGAATCTATCAATTTTTATCCTACCCTTACCCGTTTACCATAATTTAAACTATTCCCTAATTAGACCCTAACTAAATCCTTGATGATATCCTAATTACAGTTTTTTATATTTTTTGTTTGAAAATTATAATATATTCGTTAAATATTTTTAAATATGCTACGAACGTTAACTTTTATTGTATTGATATACTAAATATTTCATGATAAATTTTCATATTTTCATTATGATTTAGTTGAATTTGATATATAAAACTAACATTTTGTGTTAAAAAATATCTTACATTTAATTCAAGAGTCGGACCTTATAAGGCCTTGTAGACCCTACGGACTTTGAGAGTAAGGATATGGATATAGCACTAAATTTTTTTAAAGGTCTACGGTAGAATATGAATCCGACTTTTCAAACTAGATATAGGTAAGGTCCTACTAATATCCTACCCATCTCCATCTCTTTTCCTAGTTTGCTATTTACGATTACTCTTTTATTAAGAGTTGAAGTCTTGTTGCTCCGCATAAAGAGCGCTTCGTACCTTTTTTTTTTATTTGATTTTTTATAAAGAAAACTAGGATTCTTCCGAAACTCCGCCTCGTTACCGTAATATACATTTTTGCCTGCATCAAATTCTCTACCAAAATTTAAAATATCAGAACTCGAATGGTTGAAGTTCTTATCTAATATTTTCATTTGAGTCACTTTTATTTTTTTTTTAGCTTTGGCAACATCCTATAAATATACTAGCAATAATTGTAAATATATTACATCGAGTAACATAACAAACGTTTCATCTGTTGCAACTTCATCCACGTCATCGAATGAAATATCATGTGTGTTAATTAAAATCGTAAGTATGTTGATGAAGGGTTTGTGTTCATTTCTCTGGTGCATGAAAATCCTAATTAATGTATCTTATGTCTCTGAATGCCTCGATGTAGAATCTTATTAGTAATTAGGGTTTTTGGATTGTATTGGATTGGCAGTTTTGAGAGCTCGTGCTGTAAGAGCAAGACACCAGGGAGGAATATTCAATTTTACAGTTCAAAATATGCTAAGATTTGACTTGTAATCACGCATGGGACCATGAAGCTCTTTACTGGAGAACAAACAAAGTTCTTTAAAATGATCGCTACCCAATATTGCACCTTCAATTTTGCAATGCTTAAGAAGCTCTTATCTGTATGTTATGATTATGTCGTACCACCAATTCTTCATAACTTCGTTCCAGTGTTCTATTTTTCGAGTAATCGGTTCACTTGTTGCTACTTATTCTTTTACGCACACCCGGAGAGAACCTAGATTTGTCTCTATCAACTAATATTTAGAATTGGGTAAAATGATTTTCTTGGTGATATTTACTTTATTCGTAAAAATTAAGTTTAGGATCTTATCAACGTAATTAAAATCTCTTGGTAATTAGACTTATCACGTTTTATGCATACGTGTAAAGAGTAGAGATGGGGCAACAATCCATCGACTTTGGATTTGTAGCTTCATATTTTGCAAATGAAGATGGTGGGTGGATTATTTTGATGCGAATTGGTTTGGTGTGGTTTATTTGGATAATTTGCTCTTCCTTAACTAGACCACAGGTGCATATTATACGAATACGAATACGAATACTTTTGGCTCTTGTAATCGACAATGACTCGAAAGGAATGAGCATTGTCCCCCCTACATTGGCCATGTTTCTTCCATTGGTATTTGAATTCTAGCTAAATATACTCACCTACTGTAAATTTTACCACTAAACAATCCAAATTTTTTTAATCAATAAAAAATCATAATTTCGATAATTTTAATATAAACTTTAAAATACTTTTTTATAAAATAAATAACATGCAATCTGAACTAATTAATAAGATTGAATAAAATGGTCTGTTTAACCATCCTCCAATTTTTTTATATTATAAACACTCAATCTTATTTCTGAGTTACTCTCTGACTAATCAAACCATTTACAAAATAACATTTTGAAATAATGGTTATATAAAACTGCATATGTCATATTGTACTCCAAATAATATCCAAAAGCATTTGACTGTAGGCATTTAGGGTTTGACCAAGAAGCAACTGCAGTGTTCACGACACACCTTGTTACTTAAAAAAAATGATAAGCAGAGATTTTAGTAATCATTAAAAAACTAGACCAAGGATTTAAACAAGTAAATAGTAAATTACACTAATGTGTCACACTACTTTGATTCGACGTAAACGATGATATCTTTATTAGATATATTTGCAGTTATCATATTTCATTTCTTTATATTAAGAAGAATTTGATCAAATCTTTATTTTAGTAAATTCATAGATTATTCGCCGAGCAGTTTTCACAACTAGACCTGTTAACATATGGTCATCAGAAGTATCAATCACACATTTTCTTTGTTGGTTCATCGTACAAGAAAGTTCTTCAAAGTTTAAATAACCACAATTGTTGAAAAATCCTGCATAAAAAAGTCGAAGATTGTCGGTCCCAATTTGTAAACTATGGAAAATTCACCAACTCACGAGTTAGATGCATAGATTCTAACAAAAGCTTTGTGATTCGACCTCAGGCTTGTCAATTTTTCGAGCTAATTCTAATTCTAAACAATTTGTCAGCTGATCAACCGCTTGATGCATAGTTGGCTTCTGAGAAGAACTTTCTGATACGCAAGTCATTGCCAATTGTACAGCTTTATTGGCAGAATTGAGGTCATATTCCACTCCTAGCTTGGGGTCCATTATCTGTGTAACTTCTCCTTCTGCAAGCAAGGTAGCTTCTACCCATTGACTCAAGTGAATGGTGCTCTCTGTTTCATCAACGGCGGGTTTGCTTGTGAAGATTTCCATCAACACAACTCCGAAGCTGTACACGTCGCTCTTCGTAGTAAACCGACGAGACCTAAAGTACCTGCAACACAAAGATACGAATGAAAAAAAATCATTATACCAGCAAACAAGAAAATCCATAACAAACTGATTTCGCAAATTGAAAAGTGAACAATGTGCTTACTCAGGATCGAAGTATCCAAATGTGCCAGCCACGTCAGTAAATAAATGAGAAGCACCAGCGGTCGGGAAGCTTCTCGAGAGCCCAAAATCAGCTAGTTTGGCTTGCAGTTTCTGGTTGAGCAAGATGTTTGCTGTCTTTACATCTCTATGAACAATTTGTGGCTCGCACCCACTGTGAAGATACTCCAGACCTGCAATGTGAATCATGTGTACTTTAAGGCGTCAAAGCAATCTCCATCGGAACAAGCTCATACACTATTTGAAAATGGTGTGAAAATCATAATCTTCCTAACCACGTGCTGCACCAACAGCAATCTTAAGCCTCTGATCCCAACTCAAAGTCTTGCTTTTGTTACCTACAATGGAAAACACACTTGAATAAGGTCCATGTGCCTTTTAGTTGTTGTAGAAAATTTCTAAATGATCAAGAAAAAAAATGGGGAAATAATTAGTCATTTCTAGATTTCTATTTTGAATGCAGCATTCCAACTTGATATGTACTCCTGCAGGTTCCCATTTGCCATGTACTCGTAGATAAGCCCCAAGTAGTTGTTGTCATCACAATAGCCAACAAGAGACAGCAAATTCCCATGATGGACTCGCAAAAGAACATCAACCTGGAATCGAATACCATGCAGCAGCCTATGTGTATATAGTCTTATAATGGTTTATCTATTGTTCCTATAAAACAATCTAAAAAAGAACTATATTTTCTATTTTATACTTCCTAATTATTATTTTAAATTATTTATTATTTTCTATTTTGTATTTATCATAAGCTATGTACCATACTTTTTGATAAGATTAGTCTTAAAAATTAGATTGAACATATTTATTTCACTCCTTAACATTTCTGATTTATCATTTTATTTCTAATTTTGAGGTGATGCATTTGTTTCAAAAGGAAAAAAAATGTCACAACAAATTATTTCAACATGCATTTTTTTCTCTTCTATGTAATTTACATTTTGAATTATCTTTTGTAAAATTATTTTTTAAGTAATAAAAAATAGAAAAGCAAGAAGAACAATATCATTTTTATTACTAACTAAACTATAATTTTGATCATTTGAGAAAAAAAACTGATTATGATAAGTTCATAATCAAATTATCTTTTTTTATATATTTTGTAATTTATAATGGCAATGTGTGGTTTATTTACAAAACCTGAAATATTCCTATCAAATTATCTTATTGACAATCATTATTCCTTAAATAAATCACACATTTCTATAACAAATTATAAAACCTAAAAAAATAGATAATGAGCTTATCATAGTTGGTTTATTTCTAAAATGATCAAAATTATAGTCTACTATGTAATAAGAATGACATTTTTCTTTTGGGTCTTCTATTTTTTATTACTAAAAAAAATAGTTTGAAAATGATAATTCAAAATGTAAATTACAAAGAAGAGAAAAAAAATGTATGTTGAAATAATTTATTGTGAAATTTTTCTCTCTTTTTGAAGTTATAGATTTTTCAATACAAATTTGATATTATTTATTGTGATATCTTAAAAAGAGAAGAAATTTACAAAGAGACGACAAATTAGATTGTGAAGTGTCGGAACAAAATCTTATAAATTTGATATGATATAGTGAACACTTTTTTAGTATAATAAAAAATATTTTTGTTGTAACATTTTTGAACATATATTACCAAGAACAAGACTAGGCTTTCTTGAACTATATTTGTATTTCCAAGGATGAAATCACAATTGAATTCTCTTTTTGAGACATCACAATAAATAATGGCACACTTGTATTAAAAATCTATAAATTGAAAAAGAAAAAAAAATGTTGCAACAAATTATTTCAACATACTTTTTTTTGCTATTCTATGTAATTAAAACAAATTACATACATACCTTATTTCACAACAAATAATCTATAACTTCGAAAGGAAAGAAAAATGTCACAACAAATTATTTCAACATACATTTTTTTGCTATCCTATGTAATGTATGTCACAACAAATTATTTCAACATACATTATTCCATTTTTTAAGTAATAAATATAGAAGAGTAGGAAGAACAATTTCATTCTTATTATTAAGTAGACTATTATTTGAGGAAAAAAAAACAAATTATGATAAGTTCATAATCAAATTATCTATTTTTTAGGTTTTGTAATTGATTATGAAAATGTTTAACTCTTTTAGTTTGATAGTCTATAAAAAATAATATTTTCGTTGTACCATTTTTTGAATGTATATTTTTGGTGATTGCTATTAGATAAAACTTTATGAGGTTATCTTGACAAAGTTTCATGTACTCATCGAAAGTAATTACCTGCTATCAAGGAGCAAAACAAGGGTCAACACGACCAATACAATAATATGCTCTGATAAATAATTACCTCGGGCTCACTCTCGAGCTCAAACTTGGACTTGGGCTCGGGCTCCTTAGGAAGAAGGACAACTGCTTCCCCAATAAGGCCCTCAAATATTTTTTGCAATTCTTTGTTGTTTTATACTACCTTCTTTTTTAATTTATCATTGCTCATTCTAAAGAATGTGACACTTATATCACTCAGTCTTCTTCTCTTTTTGAGATATCACAATAAATAATATCAAACTTGTATTAAAAAATTTATAACTTCAAAAAGAGAGAAAAATTTCACAACAAATTATTTCAACATACTTTTTTTTGCTATTCTATGTAATTTAAAACAAATTACATACATACCTTATTTCACAACAAATAATCTATAACTTCGAAAGGAAAGAAAAATGTCACAACAAATTATTTCAACATACATTTTTTTGCTATCCTACGTAAGTATGTCACAACAAATTATTTCAACATACATTATTCCATTTTTTAAGTAATAAATATAGAAGAGCAGGAAGAACAATGTCATTCTTATTATTAAGTAGACTATCATTTGAGAAAAAAAAATTATGATAAGTTCATAATCAAATTATCTATTTTTTTAGGTTTTGTAATTTATTATGAAAATGCTTAACTCTTTTAGTTTGACAGTCTATAAAAAATAATATTTCTATTGTACCATTTTTTGAATATATATTTTTGGTGATTGCTATTAGATAAAACTTTATGAGGTTATCTTAACAAAGTTTCATGTACTCATCGAAAGTAATTCCCTGTTATCAAGGAGCAAAACAAGGGTCAACACGACCAATGCGATAATATGCTCTGATAAATAATACTCTTGTTTACCTCGGGCTCGCGCTCGAGCTCAAACTTGGACTTGGGCTCAGGCTCCTTAGGAAGAAGGATAATTGCCTCCCCAATAAGGCCCTCAAACATTTTTTGCAATTCTTTGTTGTTTTATACTACCTTCTTTTTGAATTTATCATTGCTTATTCTGAAGAATGTCACTTATATCACCCAGTCTTCGTGCTCCTTTTTGAATTTGGTACAAGATTACATTTGATCTTGGCTTGAGCCGTATATCTATACTATAGTAGACTAACGTTTGATGCATAACCAACACTTTGGGAGAAAAATGCAACGTGTCCAACAAGATCTTTGTGGCATCCAAGATCTTTTTCTTTCTGGTCGCCATGATTCTCGAGAATTTTCGGAAACCTTGAATGAGTTCATCCTTGGTCAGTCCCCAATCATCGATATACACCCTAATTTTTGTTGCCCATGCCTCTGGAATTAAGCCGCCAAACACGGCGCATGCTTGGACGAAGACCACGGGTGTCAAGGGATTGACCTTGTACACAAATTTGATCTCCCTAGCCACTTCTTCCAAGTAGTTTGTCGGTATCTGTATCAGCCAGGCGTGCAGAACAACTTTTTATTCATTACCGTGCGAAAATATAGTTACTTTTCACTCAAAATAACTCCATCCTATTTTTTTTTCATGAATTCAACATGTTATGATACGAAACTCCATCACTAATAAGTAAGATACCATATTAAAATTTATAAGTCTAAACTAAATTTTTTATATAAAGAGTATAATTTTGTTCGTACTTATAAATAAGTCAATTATAACTATAACTAACAAGAGGAGCAATCAAACGTACAAACCACACATCGAACACCCTTAATTTGTTTTCCAGGGTCATCAGCCACGACCTGACCGGGTTTTTCCACGACGTTGATCGTTATTCCAAGAGGCCAAATCTCATGGATTATGGAGTGGTTAAGTTAGGTCTAACCCATGACCCAACACGCAGCTTCCAGTTATCGTAATTTATTCGTGTACAGATTACGAGCCCGACGTCAACCTAACGACACTAATTTTGTTGAAGGGTAATAGCGTACTTACTAGAATTCCAGGAACTAACTATTAAATATTCCTAAAAAAAAAGAGCTATTGAATAATAACCAGGAATTTCATTGAATTATCTTATGAGATTAGTTGGGTGTAGTTTAATTAGATGTCTAGGAAGCATCCGTTTTTATTAATATTATTCATTTACGTTATCGAAAATGACAGGATCACATGATCAGGACGATTTAATCCAGTGTTTTTTTATAAGTTGACTTAATACAGAGTTGACTGCGAAGATTATCTTGGAAGATTTTTTTTTGTTGAAATGGGCTTAGACGTAGAAGCTTCCTATCTTTCCAAATTAAAATGGCAGAGTGGACCTTATAATAACTGTTTGTCGGGCCTGTGGGCCAGAGAAATAAGTGTAACATGGAGCGAGCTCCAGAATGGAGAAATTCTTTTGGGCTCTTGGACTATGCTGGGATTTCGTCAATTCCGACACCAGGATGTTTTTTTGGTAATTTTTTTGTTATTTATAATCAAATATCCTCTCTTTAAGTAAATTTAAATTGTTTATCCTCTCTCTTTTACAAAGAACTTAACTTTTAATTACTGCCTCTATTCCATGAGCGAAGAATAGTATTTATTACCTACATCCACCGTATCATATGAACAATTTAAGAAACTAATGTACCTAGTTGGTATATAGAAGTGAACTTGTAAGTTCTTTTATTGTTCGTAACCATTACGGAAAAGCACTTCAACTCCGTAGAGGGGGAGAAATCAGTTCACTTAACATTCATTCATTTAATATGAATTATATGATATGTTTTTTTGTCAACACCTAAATTTAGGTGTATTAATCTAAATTTTCAGGTTCTAGAAGGTAGTAAATTCAAACTCTCCCAATACAAATTTAAAGTCGGACCCGATCCTTCCACACTTGCATTGGTAATATGATCATCGGTAATATGATCTGTTTCTAAGTGATACAACTACATTGTATTTGATGAAAGATCGATCCCTTTTTATGGACCAAACAACAATTTTTTAGTAAAAAAATCAAAACTCTCAATGGTGATGGTTCAACGAGATTCGATTCAAGATCCTATTAATTAAGACAAAATAATATTGTCTTGTAAAAAAACAACTTTTCTAATGTAATAACTCATTGCAATATACTGTTGAGAGAATTGCCATCTAATTTGCAAGTATTAATTACGTAACAGTGACTCCTGAAAATATAAAATAAAGAAACAGATCAGCCAAGGATCTCCCCAAAGAATTGGAATTTTCGACGAATCTTCTTCCTCCTCGTGTTCCCTTTCGCAACTAGCTCGCTCTTTCTCTCTCCCACGTTTCCTTCACCGTTAGATCTTTCTGAATCAGAATCAGTAAATTGGGTGCAAAGTTGGGAACTTTTTACGAGGAGAGGCGACATGGGTTTCGAAAATTCTGAACCCAAGTTTAGAAAGACAGCCACTTTCCGGTTGTGTAAGGTTAAGAGGTAACTTGGACTGGACAGTGTTTCAAATTTTGACTAGCTTTGGAAGTTTGGTTTTTTTTTTTTGTGTGTGTGTGTGTCTGATGTGGGTATTTGCTTGTTGTTTAGTCAGACCACTGAGTTGCTTGAGATCCAATCTGATGAGCCCACATTGCATGTTCTCTTCATCCCTGGTAACCCAGGTTAGTGATATCTCTCTTACATCAATTTTTTGACTAATTTGAGTTCGACCCGAGGTGGATCACAAAAGCAGCTAGGCTTTGCTCACTGAGTACCCGATTGCTAGAATACCGATTGCCACCTAACTTATAAGTTGGGTGGTCTTTGTGGTTATGATGTTTTGAGAATCTCATATTGTTAACTGCAAGAGTAGTGGACTAGTCTATGGGTGTGGAATATCTACCTATCCATTGTTTTAAGGTTTTCGGTTGAATATGTAAATGGTAACATGCGAATCATGTTGAGTCTGTGCCATTGTTGTGTTTGCATGACTGCCATTTCCCGCACATTGGCAAAGTCAAAGCTAATGCAATCTTTTTATTGTTTGTTTCTTAAGTTAATATCTGGTTTTAAGAATGATTTTGCAATTTCAGGTGTGGTTACATTTTACAAGGATTTTGTGGAGTCCCTTTATGACTTGCTAGGAGGCACGGCATCTGTCACAGGTGGTTCCTCACTTCTAGCTTTTTCGGCCTTTCAGTTTCACCTGCGTTTGTAATCCTGGAATGTGGCTTTAACTTTCGTTTGATTTGTGTGTCCGTGTTGTTTGAACAGCAATTGGGCATCTATCTTTCACTATGAAGGTACATTTTATCTCAGTTCTAGAGGAATTCATGCAGAGATATGAGATATTCACTTGCTTGGCTGCATCAAAATAAACAATTTCATTCTCTTTTGAATGTAACAGTATTTTTGTAAATGCATCCCATTGATGCCGATACACGGTGATTCATGGATCACAAGTTTATGCTATCCGCGCAAATGATTCCCCTAAATTTGAAAGTGCAAAGAATTTTGGAAGTCTATCCATTACACGGGGCAAAGATTGCTGTATATTTAGTTCCATGGGATTACTAGATCAACTTGCTGCATTGATGTGTCTCTCAATGTGGAAAACCGTTTTCTTATTTCAGAACTGGGAGCGCGGAAAACTGTTTTCATTGCAGCAACAAATTGAACACAAGGTAATTATCTACTCTGCCACGAGCTCGTCAGTTCATGAACATGTGACCTTCAATGTTTAGGCATAGGGATTTGACTTCGAGAAAACAACAAGAATGAGTGATGAATAATAATCCATGACGAGAATCTTTTTCACATTGACGTGCTTCTCTTCAGGTGGATTTCATTGAGCAGGAAAACATAGGAGTTCCTATCGTACTGGTGAGCCTTTACTCCTCGTCTATATTATGTGATATTAATGCATTTAGTTGAGGCAATGATTGTTAATTTCTAAAAGTAGCTAATAGAAGACATGACAGTAGGTTAAACTACGTTTATGGAGTTTTAGTTACCAAAATCAGAGAGAGAGAGAGAGAGAGAGAAAGAGAGAGAGAGAGAGAGAGAGAGAGAGAGAGAGGCAATTACCGTGCTCAATTTGGCGGTGAAGACTAATTGACCAACCTCTGTTGTTTTTTGCTTGAAGATTGGGCACTCCATTGGTTCGTACATGTCCCTTGAGATAATGAGAAGAGCTAGTAAACAGGTGATGGAATCTTTCCGATTTTTGTTAGCTCTGTTGTTGTTCAACTATAGTTCTGCTTCTTGACAAATTTTTGCAGGTGGTGTATTTTGTGGGACTGTATCCATTTCTGAAGATGAATCCGTTATCAGTAAAGCAAAAGCGCTACGACAAATTGGCAGAGTAAGTTTCTCCTTTTAGCATCACTTTTCAGATAAGAACTTTCCACATTGAGTCTCACAGAGAAACCTTGATGTGTTATGTTATCTTGCTTTCTGAGCTGTCTCCAAGGTTTCACTTAGGCGAATTTTGATGCTCCCCGAGCCCCACCTAGTCTAAATAATAGCTAAATTACCAATTTTATTAAAGAAATTCTCCCGCGCTCTGTATTCTTCAGTTGTTTGTGTGCTAAAGTACCATGAATGACAAGATGATTTTCACATATTCAGGAAACCGTGCCTGTGTGCTGTTGTTTGCCTTACAGTATCCACCTTGGGGTGGATGCCCAAGTGCTTGCAAAGACATGTAGCATCAAGAACTGTAGGGAAAACCTGGTCTCCAAACGCACTTGATGCTGCTTGTACTCACTTAGTGCGGGTATAACTCTTGTTCCTTCATGTAAGATGTTGGCTTCATTCATTACCTGCACAATCGCATATCCCACTTTAATTCACATGCACAGTGTACTTTGAAGATTTCTTACACAGTGTAAAATTTGGGAAGGAGTTGGGACTTTTTTCAGGATTTCTGGTAAATAAACATCCAAATTGACATTTACGGTTTTGGTATTTGCAGTACCATACTTTAAGGAATATTATCTATTTAGCCAAGTCCGAATTCAGAAAGGTAAACCTGCTCACTCTGGCATGTTAATGCTGATAACTGTTTAATGCTTACTATTATCTTGTGACGATCAGTATTACTGATCTAGTACGAGGACAAAAGCTCTTCTTCAATTAATTTACCATCCTTTTGCTTTGACTTGCAGGTACAATAAATAAAATGCTGCACTTTTTTAATATGGTACAGGGGTTTGACCGGGAAGCAATGTCTAAAATGGAGTTTTAGATAACGTTACAGCCATTTTTGCTGTTATTGTTAACCATGCTTCTTTTCATGTTAGCTTTCCGAAGAGCTAGACTGGGAATTCATGAAACAAAACGAGAGGAAAATTACTTTTTTGTTTGGCTTGGATGACCACTGGGGCCCTCTCACGATGTTTGAAGAGGTAAGTTATCGTTCCGACCTGTTTGCTAGGATTTTTGCCCTCGGCATAGTAAGCAGCTTCTAATCACGGGGTGGTTTTGACTTCTTAAAACTGATCGGAAACCGGACCTCTAATTCAGTCACATGTCATCACCCAAAAAAATCAGTCACTTGTTCACTTGGTACTTAATTGTGTTAGCACAGATCATGATTAATGAAAAGAAAATGCAGTCCAGCATCTCACGATATTCTGGTTTTAATTTGCTTTAGCGTGGTTTCCATGCCCGAAACAATCAGCTTAGGAATTGTAGAAGCTTATTAGTCTTCCTTTCCCTCGCAGATATCCAAGAAAGTGCCAAGCATCGCGCTATCAATTGAAAGAGAAGGTCATATGCATAGTTTCTGCACAACTGAGGCTGGCTCGGCATGGGTTGCACAGTACGCAGCAGGCTTGATAAAGAACCGAGTACCGATAACAAGCGTGTAGTATCAGATGAATGGCGATTACAGCTGATTGTTTCGAAAATCTATTTCGCTGCCTCGGCACCGGCACCATCCCAGTGGTTATGGATATTGGTTTCATTATTTTAGAAGCAGCATTTCATTTAGTCTGCTGTCCTTTTGTTTCTCCCATCTCTTGTGTTTCTGGGCAACAGGAAGGAAGCTCTAGGGATGGTCATTTTATGCTTAGCCAGCTTTCTTGTTCAATGTGACCATTTAATATATTGGCTTACTAACTGTCTGTAGTTTGGTATTTAATTGCTGCATTTTCAGATGAGCCTTCGAAAGTTGGCTCAAGTATTTAATGGATAAGCAAGGAAAAAGAATTATAATTCAAATCTTTCTACCTTCACACAATTTTTTTTATGAAGTTGACAGATACCAAATAGGCAAATATAACCTCTAGTCAAATATAGACATGTTTACCAAAAAAAAAAACTGTTTTTTTGTTATTTTAACACGTCGAGGCTTGATTTTTATACAAAAACTCTATCAAGTTACAAGTTTTTTAAGATTAGCAAAATTATAAATTGGAGTCTATATTTTGCTAGAAATAAAGTCTGTATGTTAGTAGTTGTGTTGAAATAAAGACATGATTGATTTTGATCAAAATCTAGACATGATAGATTTTCTTTATTTGTTTGTAAATATTACATATGATTATTCGAGACAGATCTTTTTTAATCTTAGCGTGAGAGCTATTATTGAACCAGAACAACCAACAATTCAGTCAATTAGTATTTGTAAGTTCACTACATATAGAGGTCAAAAAGAGAATAAGATCACTATTCATGAAGATACGTGTCGGAGTTCCTACAATTAGATGTACATTGAATTTAGTATTTGCTTCTCCTACTAAAAAATTAATAATTTTTCAGTTGTAAGCCCCAAGTGGGTGAAGAATAACTATGTAGATAACCATCTTCTCTTCCTAAGCAGAAGAAGTCTCAGACAAGGAGATATGAGCAAGGAGCGTTTAATTCCTCCAATGGAGGCAACATCAAGCTTCCGCCTTTACAATGTTTCTGGGTATACATCATTTTTTCTCTTACAAAGTTCTCATCTTTTTGTTGGGAAAAATAACAATTTGTTGATTTTTTTTTGGGGTGTTTAGTTACACTGTGGAAGTACTGGAGCTTCAAGCTGATGACCCAAAATTGCATGTGCTCTTCATCCCGGGAAATCCAGGTTGGTGCTCCTTCCAATTTCGTGTCTGAGTTTTTGCTCTTGACTCTTAATTGTTGGGAATAAGAAGATTCTTGACTCTTAACTATGTAATGCCAATGCATTTTGTTTCCTGTTGAGAATACCATGCAAAACTGATGGGGTTGTGTATAAGTGTGGTTTTGGGTTGGATACGAAGATTCTAACATGGTACCAGAGCGGGTTTTGGTTTCCAGTGCCTACTGCTGTGCTCCCACGACCCTCATTTCATCGCACTATGGTTTTGGGTTGGATAATGGATATTCTGACATTTCCTTCTATGGGTTATGGATTTCCAGGTGTTGTGTTATTCTACAAGGAGTTCCTGGAGTCTTTGTTTCAGGCTCTTGGTGGAGCTGCTTCTATTACAGGCAGGCCAATGCCAATCCCAGTCCCTCCTTTTCTCTCTTAATTGTTCTTTTGGTTTCTATACTAGGAAGTGTTCACAGATCTCATATGTGGTTGTCTCTTTTGAATTAGCTGTTGGGCACACTGCTCATACCAAAAAGGTAAATTCTTGCTCACTAATAGTGTTTGTTTATTCTCTTGCTGGTACTGTGTTGTAAAGGTTATTTGACTTTGGTTTTGTTGATGGCTCAGAATTGGGATCAAGGAAAGTTGTTCTCCATGCAAGACCAGATTGATCACAAGGTAATTCTTCATCTTTCCTTGTGCAATAATTTTGGCAATTAGTGTTGGTTTTCGTTTTCTTAGCTGTGAGGGAAATAGTTGTGAATTTGGTTGAATGTAGAAATGGAATTGAGGTTCAAGATGAATTTGGGAACTGGTAACAAGCATTGTAGTCTAAATTGAAGTTGGTTGCATGCTTTTCGCTGTGATTGAAATCTTTTGGTTTGGAAGGCCAGAAATGCTTTCTCTTTGCCGCTTCTCTTACTGAATCAAAGCTCTTATACGTCATTCATTTGTAAAGGTGGAATTCATCAGAAAGGAATTGCAGAGTCTCGATATACCATTGGTACTGGTATGTCTGTTAGCTTTCATTCGCTTATATTTTCATGTACAAGTAAAAAAGTAACCTACTATAGCCCATGTTGCACTTAACGGGCATCAGCCTATTTAGTTGCATTGATTTTTTTTTATTTTTTTTTTTGTAGAAGAGAGTATGGGTTCACAAAGAACAACTCTCTTGTTTCTCTTCCTGCCACAACTCTACCTTACATTTTAAAATTTATCTCTGAAGGTAGGCCACTCTATTGGTGCACACATAGCCTTTGAAACTTTTAAGAGGTCCGAGGAAAAGGTCAGGAATCTATGGTTTCTTCAATATTTTGTTTACATGTGATCTTTTGGGTTTTAAACTGTGATAACCCTCTCACAGATTTTTATTTATTGGCCTTGCAGGTGGTGTTTTGTGCAGCATTATATCCATTTTTAAAGTTTAATCCTCAAACGCCATATCAGAACATCATCCAAAAGATATCGGAGTAAGCTCTGTCTTGCAATACAGTGACTTTCTACTTTGAGGATATTCCGTCAACCCCCTATTTGATACCCATTTAACCTACATTTCAGGTCCTCGGTTCTGACCACTGCAGTGACTTATTTGATAGTATTCCTCGGTTTGTTACCAAAGCTAGCCAGGCTAATAGTGTTATATTCACTGGGGAGGTCGTGGTCCTCTGGCGCTATTGATGTTCTTTGTAGTCACTTATTGCAGGTGGACTCCTCTCAATACAGCTACTTGCTTCACATAATACAGATTTGCACATTCTAAATTGCGAAGCATGCACCAACATCTAAAATTGGTGCATGTTGCACTGACTCCTTCACACGTTTCTTTGTTCGCAGAATCACATCTTAAGGAACATTCTCTTCATGACAAAAACGGAATTCAGAGAGGTAATAATGCTTATCAGAGATCATCGCTGCAAGAACTCTGAATGTGGAAGCTTTATAGTTTCGTAGTACCTTTAGAATTACATGTTTCTCAGTCAAAATGTAGCCGTTCAGACATGCTATTCACTCCGGAGTGACAACCTCTAACCGAGTCTATATTTCTCACAACATAGCTTGTAGTTGAACCGGATTGGGCGTTCATGAGAGAAAAGAAGGATAAGCTCGCGTTTCTCTATGGTGTCGACGATCACTGGGGTCCATTAGAAATGTTCAATGAGGTATGTGGAGAGCTCTTTTGGAGTCTATTTAAGTGGTCATTGGAAAAGTACCCGATGCACGTAGGTATGATTTGATTTTCTTCTACAAGCTGCTTCCCCGTTCCCTCGACCATGGGCCAACCCGTTACGTCTCTCCGTGCTAGCAGATTTCGAAGCAGGTCCCTGGCGTTGCGTTATCGGTTGAAAGGGAAGGGCACGGCCATAACTTTGGTTGCACCAAGGCTGGTTCGATATGGGTTGCTCGGCTTGTTGCTTCTTTGATCAAGAGCAAGGTGCCAACTCCGGACCATTGAGGTTGGCGTGTTGCAGTAATCCTTGATGGCTTCCGCAGATGCTTGTGCAATGAACGAGAACAAGAACGAGCTAACTCGGTCGCATTCGGGTATCATGGACTGTTCCCGTGCTCGAGAACGGGGAGCATTCGAATTATTCGAACTGTCCCAGTTAACCAACGTTATTCAAAATTGTCGTATTCTATTTAGGGATGATTGTTAAACTACGGCCATATCTGATGACTGATAATATATACGTACGAGCTGTTTACTTTCCTACGTATAAAGATGTTGGATCAGACCCAAACAAAATCTCAGGCCCATTTCGGTTTCCAGTACATGCCTCGAGGTTTGCAACCCTAAACTTGCAGATCCCATTGGAAACTTCTGATTTTTTTTCCATTTAATTTCATGTGTACAGGTTGTCTTTGTCGCATTTGCAAACAATTTATGGCTTATTTTAGTGGAGCCAGTAGAATAAATAAACAATGTTATATGTTTTGGCGCTCCATACAATTAAGATCTCTGAAATACCTGTGACATGTGAAATTGATCGATCCTGACAAGATAGAATTATTCTTTCTCAATAAAAAAAATAGTAGAATCATCTCAACCGTATCTGATAACCCTTTTTCATTCCGGAAAATATTTGTCATTCGTTCCCAAGCCCACTTGGATTTAATATCACCTACACTCGTGTGTTCTTGCCACTACAATTTCTGAGACATATTAGCCTCGCCTTGTATCTAGTTTTTCACCTACACTCAAGTCATTATAGTCCTCATACATATTTTCTCAGGGGATATGAGTTCTTTTTTGTAAAACAGTGTAAAAGTGATTATAAAGTTTACTAAAGATCCGATACTTTGAAAAGAGTATTTATAATTTGTGTGGTTGTTGCTAGTGTTAGGTGCGTCGTTAAAGAATTTTTTGAATAATAATAGAGATATCTATTTTGTGCATCATCTACTATCATGTTATGTGCTATGATATATGCTATCATAATTTTTTCAATAATTTATTTATCCCGTATAAACATAGAGATTTGATGAATACAAAATGACCTTGAAGAACTCAAAATATCTTTTGTACAAACGTTTGATATTCCTACTGATGTTTAGCGAACATCTTGTATTTTAGAGTCGATAAAGTTGTAATTAATTTAACAAAAGTAGTCCATTGTGGATATATCCTATTGATGAGATGATACGTCATATCTCTACATATATCGCAGTACATCAGTAAAAATACGAGATATTTGTAGAACATTCATATCATTGCACCCATCCTAGTGTTCCAAAGAAGACGTGTCATATCCATAGGTCATATGAAACAATTATTTTTAATACGGTTGGTTCCCCACTTCTTCCATCAAATTGTATAGCCCATGCGCTGGACAATTTTTCTCATTCACAATGCATACAATCAATAATGTAAATTATGTCTGGGAATCCACGTTGTTCTCTGACGTGGTGTAGTCTTACCGGATCTTTTCATTGAGTTTTTTTTAATACTTCACACCAAAGTAAAACACGTCACCTTTTACAAAATTTTTGAGAGTTTTTCTTGTTATTTTCTGCAATTCTCAAAATTCATCCATGACTTCAACGACTGTCGCATAGACTAGAAGTCTCATAGTTGCAGTATGCTTCTACAATGTCAATAGTCAAAGTTTACTAGTAGCATCTTTTTTTAAAATATGGATCAACGTCACGCACTTCCTTCACTATTCAAAAGAACAAAGACCTCCACATGCAAGAAATGTGCCAAAATATATCATATCCATATGTTGGCGTGTGAGCAAACTAGTCTTTCACCAAATGGTCATCACCAACTTCTCGTACTCTATTGATTGTACACATTGGTCGTGGAGTAGAGTGCTCTTATCCAACACGGTTAGCATGCAATTTTTCAATAATGTCCTCATAAACTTCAAAATCATTACGAGTTTGAGATCGTCATTAATTCATAAATTTGATGAACAAATCATTAGAACTAGAATTTGAACTACTTTGGTCACCAAGATTTTGAGAAGTAGGATTATTTGGATCCATAGAAAAATATAATAAAGAAAATTATAGAAAGATTAGAGGATAATTTGTGAATCAGTGAAAAAAAAATGAGAATGACATCTATTTGTAAAATTTTGAAATAATTTTTTGAGACATAAATTGAAAAAAATACTTTACCACATCAATTGGATTATTGAATACAAACTAATTTATAAATTATTAAAAATATAAACAAATTATTCAAATAAAATAGTGCAAAGTGGAACAACAAAATTTTAGATTTTTTTTTAAATCCTATTTTTTGAATACACATGGACTAAGCTGACATTTGACACCCTGCATGTGTGTTACAATAACACAAGATACTACGTTGACACTCTCGGATTATGATTAGTGCGTGCAATACACGTGTCGGGACGAGTGTACTTACCCTTTTCGCTGTAGGTACCGTAAACAAAGAAACAAAGTGGACTGAACCCATTATATATTAATATTTATATTATTAGAATTGATTTCATACCGTCGTTCACCGAACTAATTATACAGTAACTCACCCAGACTAGAGCCCAAAAAGATAACTAAGTTGGCACCCCAAAAAAAATAACAAGTAACATTTTCCAATCAAGCATCAACGGTCAAAATCATCTTGTCATATCCAAAAATGACGACAACCGCCATTTATAGCACCTCATGGACCCCCTCCTCCCTAACAACAACAAAAAATAAATAATTTGAAGGAATACCAATTTATAGACAAAAAAACAATTAAATCCCACCATATATACACTAGCTCACTCCCACTCAGAGCCAAGCTCTTCCATTCTCCACCGAAAAGAAAAAAACCAAACCAAACAAAATGCCTATTGGAAACAAAAAGAAGCTCCACCTGAGCTCAGTCTCAGTGGACATAGGCTGTGGAAGTTGCAAAAGGCCAAAGCTCTCCTCCATCTTCAACCCTAAACCTAAGTCCACCACTTACCAAAAACACCACTTAAACCCTAATACCACAAGCCACTACAACTCTTCCTACTCCTACTCCTCCTCATCTAACTACACTTCCACTCCCTCCTCCTCCACCTCCTCTTCAGGTACCCTAACCGGGTTCGGCCGCGTAGGGGGCGAGAGCGTGGCCGTCGAGAAGGATTCCAACGACCCTTACGTGGACTTCAGGCAATCCATGCTTCAGATGATACTCGAGAAAGAGATATACTCCAAGGACGACCTGAGGGAGCTCCTCAACTGCTTCTTGCAGCTAAACTCTCCTTATTACCACGGGGTCATAGTTAGGGCCTTCACCGAGATTTGGAATGGAGTTTTCTCCGTCAACAATGGCGGCAATGTTAATGGCGGTTCAGGTTCCGAGAAGGTGCATTACTACAATAATTATGGGTGTAGTAACGCTCGTGGCTATTAACTAATTAATCTATGGTTTTTTTTTTCTTTCTAGTTTTGTTTTTTATTTTGGGTTTATTGTAGTTTGTTATTAAGTCACTTCGGGACTTGGGACAATGGATGTTAACTTGTGACTCGTGTAGAAGTTGAAAGTAGTTGGCTGTCGCCTGGCGAAGAAAATCCAGCTTCGTGTTTCGGAAATTGGATTCCGTCAAAATGTGTAATATATTTGGTTAACTATGTAACGTAAATTTATTTCGGACGTTCTAGTATCAACTTATTATCCTTAATTTTTTTTCTAAGTGTATAAGTGGTGGCCCTTGCGCAATGTGGCGGCTTCGGAGCTGAATATTATCCTTAATTTTGATTAGTTCAGCTAGCCCAAGTATCAAGTTCATTGCACGCCATGAAGTTCTTTAAGCAGTTTTTTCTATCCCATCTAAATAAAAAACAATAATTTGGGGATGTTATTTCTGTGGAATTGAAGTGCTCGGTTTGTCACGAGAACAAAAGAAAAAGATTCACGTGATACGTTTTAGAGTAGATAGCAAGATATCATCATTCGGTGACCAATAATTCAGGCCAGTGCATAATCATCCAGGGACGACAGTCTCTCGACCTAAACTATGTTATTTGTCCTGTTGGTGTTCGTCTCGTAGTCTCTACTTGCGGATAAAATCACTAAGAGACAGATTCGCAAGTGGTAGCGTCTAGTCGACGAAACAGAAAAAAGAAATACACTATCGTCTTTTGTGATTGAATGTCAAAATTTTATACGCTGACACATAAAAATCCAACAGCATTGTTGGGTAATTAACATGTCATTGGACAGACTCTACAATTTACCCTTGAGGGACATGTAAGTAAATGAGTGCACGATACTTATCATTTTCAAACAAGAAAAAGCTTTGCCTAATGTGAGGCGTCAACCACATTATACAAGCCGAAATTGCAGTTTTGTTACGCCTTAATATCTTACTTATTTTTTATGATCCCAATAATTACCGGTAACATGCAATTACTAAATTCATTTATATACAGTGAAGAACGAAGAAATGGTGGGATCTGGATTTGAAGTTTTTATATTATTTTTCAGAATCACACAGGCTGGAGAAGTTGGTCAAAATCATTAATCATTTGCTACGGCTCGATAGAGGAGCCTTCCACTGAGTGTGAAAAGATATGGAAGGCATCCATTGGGATTTGAGATATTGTAATTTAGAGGAAGGTTGCTTTCGCCTTCCAGAGCCACAGTCTGTTTCAGTGCAATTTGAAAATTAAAAACTATGTATTATACATTTTTCTGTCACTTGACTTTGTACATTTCCCAACACTGCCATTAAGAACATTGATGGTCCCTGTCAATGAGAAGCCGAAGGGCCGAGGAGTTCAGTTTATAACTTTTATGGCTACAATTTATGGGATAGATGGAAATTTTTCTTGATTATACCTGGACCACCTTAAAATGGTCCACTTGCTTGGTAAAATTCTCGAAGTGCTTCGTGTTCGTAAAATCAATGGTACTTTTTACTTAAATGGTGGGGTTATGCCTTATATAGATACAAAATTAAATACAGATACATTAGTGATAAGTAAATCATATGTATCCCATCCCCTATCGAGATGTGTATTTTTTTTTGTGAAATCTTGGAATTTATATTATCGGTGAACGTGTGATCCTTACACTTCAAATAATATAAATTACTTTCAAAAAAATTGGGTAGATGAATTCGCAAAACATAGTTTTAATTCATTGATCTTTCTGTTTTAGTTTATATCATCTAATATTCGAATACTCAACCAAATTAATACAGATATAAATCAAATATAACTTTGTAATAAAACAAAATTTTCTAACAAGTATTTAATGAGTGATTATATATTTGATTTATTTCAATTTGTCAACTATCCAGTCCATGTATTTTGCAAAATTTCTATGGTCTAATTTTTCAATTTGTCATGACATAACACCCTACATCGATTCCTAAACAGTATATATAATTGTCATCGCAATTTTGACACTGTAATTTGACAGTTGCTGGATTGTAATTTACCACTGTAAAACTAAGATTTAACATGGTTTTTTCTGTCACCTCATCCTCTCTCTTCCCCCACAACCCGGAGCCTCCATCATGATCGCCCTCGCGTTCTTCTGACGTCCACCCTCGTGATCGGCGACGAACTTTCGCTGCTGCCCACCGGCCACGTCCTCATACTGTCTCCTTTTACCTCGGCGAAGTTTCCATTTAAAAATGTATTTTAAGACCAGGCACTTGTTTTCCTGATCAAAGGTGATGTGAAAATTTGATTTGTATGTTCAATTTGTATCAATAATGTGAAACTATTTTTTCAAACGATAATAGTTTACAGAAAAATAATCCACACAAATATTAAACGAAAATAATTAACTAGATCACTCCCTTCAAGAGCTAATAATGAGGATCACGCTATTAGAATTAAATGGATCCCAGATTTTGCGCCACCTCTGATTTCGATCGGCGATTCTGCAGCGACTAGAGACTCAATAGGGTGACGAGTAGGTCATACTTGAGTTAAAGAGCTACAGTACAGCAACAATCATTTACGTTGAGAAAATTACTCTACCATGAACAAGTTATATCGGTTTTAGCTTAATTAAAATGTATATAATTACTTAAAAAAAATATAAATACACACAAGTTTTGATAGTAGAGTAGTGTCAAAAAAATCTATCATAGAAATTTTGTTATATTTGAAATATCTTATTCAATTCAAATTAATCATGCTATTGAATGTTCAAATTCTAATTAGTGTCAACAAAGAATGTCGGTATTTGACAAATAACCCAAAATAAAAAATAAATTATCGCGATTAGATATTATTTTAGTTTTATATAAAGTTCGAGTTCGAATTCATGAACTCACTGTTTTTGAATTCAATATATATAGTTTGTTCTTTCTTTATAATACAACATTATTCGAATTTATATTAATGAGTTTTATTTGATATTTGAATGCCAGAGGTGATTTGAAATGAAGTTAATGGTGGCTAATAAAATAGAGAGGCACAGAACATATCCAAGTAACGTGATTGCCTTCAGAACGGAATTAAATGGAGTTTAATCAGATGGAGACTGAACGGTGAAATAAAATGCTTAGGCAGAAGCACTCGAGAGCGTTCGTTCTACAGCTCATACACTGTCCTATTTAATACAATTGACTTGAAGCCGTCTGAGTTCCTAACCCATACAATATATATTTCTCTCTCACACGAGTAATAATTCTTCATAATTGCGTTGTAGCCGTTTGATCATTTAATGGGAATAAATACGGTATCATTACAAGGGCCCTTGGACGAAATATACGGGCCTAACTGGACCATAATGGGCCTGGGCACATTCGTTGGACAATTTACTCTGTCCGGTATAAAGATTTGCCACCTCTTTGTCGAAATTGAATGGTATATCGACAATTATTGAGATGATTAATTAGGTAGTTCGATCGATCTTCGTAGGCTGAAAGATTTCTGATTACTTCGTAATTGTATTTCTAATCGCCTTGTCAGAAAAAGAAAAAGAAAAACTTAATCGTCTCTGGACCAAAACTCATACGAAAATCCTGAAGTGTCTTGTTTTGGCCAAAATGTCCCAAAAAGTTAAGGCATCAATATATCTTTGTTCTCCAAAAGCCAGACAGCAACGTGCGAAAATGCTGCGTAACTGTAAGTGTTTTGTAAAAGATATGCACACTATCCTACATAAACCGTACATTTCCAAGATAGAGAGGGGTATTTGATACAACTTTTCCACCCATTGTATGGGTTGACGTACGGTTAATTAGCTTAAACTAAATACGCGTGAAGTAGTACAGTAAATTCGGAGCAAGTTTTTGATCAAATTGTTTCGCTATAAGTATCACCCGTTTTTTTTGCTATAAGATATAGAGCGTGGTATGGGTCCATGGCAAGAGCACCCAAAATGTTTAATCCAAAATCAGGACAAGTAACTAGGCCGCAAAACAGATACTGCAAGCAAGGCGCAACCATGTGTACTTGTGCACACCATCCAAGTCGTCGGATTGTGTGCATGATTAATTTGGATCGTCCATATAAAAAGATTTGAACTTTCTAAGAAAGATCTACACCGTCAAATCTATTTTGTGCACGCGATCTAACAGTTGTAGCTCGCGCGCACCCCTACATATGATAGAACTGTGTGTACTACAATTTTTAAGCTCCAATTGGTCAAGTGAAAGGGTGTTATCAAAATTATATATATCAAAATTAAAAAGGGTACGGATATCATGGAGTTGGAAAAAAGGGTGACATTTTGGCGATAAAACCATTGGAACTTGGAAGCCCACAGTCCAGTTGTTCTTTGTTTCTTAATAGGCCCAAGAGAAACTCCCCAGTAGCAACTTTTTGGGCCTTAGTGTTTTTTCCCGGACCAATTTGAAAATGCGTCTCAATTATGCTTTTTATAGTCGTTTTTGGTATAATATATTTCTTACAAGAGAGTATACAACTATTTTGATTTAGTGCATATTGGATAGCCACTATTTAAAAATATTTAGGTATCCTCAGTATAATAATCGTTTGAACATTATAAAACTTATTGAAGTACTTATATGGTTAGTGGTCTATTTATTTAGTTGGACGAGTAGAAAAATATCAAATTTTCTGATTATAGTCATCAACCAACAATTTCAAAATCAAAATTAATTGTACATTCAGTAATTGCAGTGAATTATGCGTGAACATGATGTGAAACTAGGTATTTGGTAAGTGGATTAATTATTGACTAACATATTTATTTATTTTTGAAAATTTCGAATTCAACTCTTTAAATTAAGATCAAATAATGGCCAAACCTTCTTTCACGGGAGTTCGTTACTTTACAATTCCACCCTGCAATAAAAGCATCTCTGGTCTTAATTAAAAGTGGTGTCACGTTGCTTCACCTAATATATTAAACTCCTCCACCTACCTATTCACCGAGGTTCAGTTAGCTTCATAAAACAAGTGCAACAAAAATTGATAGTTTTTTAATTTCTTCAACTTCCACAACCATGAACAATTACTATTACTTGTAAAAGTTTCATGGCTCACTTGAATTTGCATCATTAACTTGTACATCTCTTCAATGGTACTTCACAAAATCTAGTGGTTTCTCAATTTAATTTATTGAAAATGAATTGTGTTTAAAAAGATCTCACAATACTTGCATCAATTGTAGTTGAAATACACATTTCTAGAAAACAAAAAACATATCTATAACAATAAAATTAAGATATCCCTTATCCGCCAATTAATGCGACATTGTGCGCGAGAAAAATTATATGAATTTTGGGGACACCAATTCCCGTAAATCACTAAATTGTATCGTCACAAGTTTCATGGGGAAAAAATATATTCCTCGGAAATGATGAAATTGCATTAATGTTTCATCATCTAAATTAATCACCCAGCTAATACGACTTGGTTCCTTCCAAGATATTGACAGGTAAACACCCGCAGAGTAAATGAGCATTTGGCTCTCGAGGTCCAAAATATTCAAAATAGATTAATAAACTTTTCGCTGATCGGTAGATTCGTTTTTTTTTTCTTCGGCTAAAGCGCTAGATTCATTTTTAGCCACTAGTAACAAGTAAAAACGCGTCAAACTGCAATTTTTTACAAGTTTGTAATGTGATCCAATCACATACTTGGCTCTCATTGGTAAATTTGAGTAAATAACTATATGCTATTTATAATTTTATTAATCAAACTGATATTTACATATATAAAAGGGTAAATTTCTGTGATATTAAATACTAAATTGTAACCACGAACACACTATATTAGCTTAGCGGCTGCAAGTAACATTTATTTGGGAAGAAGAGCATGCTCTTTCTCGAGAACTGATTTGTTGTTTCCTTGTAACCGAATCTCGAAGTTTCGGACCTTTTGGTGTTTTAACTGAGGTGGACTCTGACATCTCTCCTTTTCCATGATTAAAACTTCATTAACTAGAAGTCAAACCCAGAAATGCCGCGTATGTCGCCGCCGTCATGATCGGTGGTCAGATCAGGAATCCCATCGGCCGGGCGGTTCTTTCAAGCCCAGCCCCGACTTCGGCCGTGCCCCAGATCGCCGCCCCCAACTTCTCCTCCTCCGTCGACTTTCCGCCTCTCGCCGCTGCGGCTGCGAGCCGTGCCATCGGGATCGGAGTCCACCATCATGTTCCTCACCTCCATACGAGTTTGCCGGTGGGTCTCTCGCCCTCTCTCCCTCAGCCGTTTGGCCTCTCCGCGTCGGCCTCCTCCGCGGAGCTTCTCACCGCCGCCGCCGCCGCTCCACGCCCCGCCGCGCCAATCGGAACCCACCAGCCGCTTCCCCACTCTCAGGCGGTTCCTCCGGTGCCGGCCTCGACCTCCCTGGTGGCCGGAATCGAAAAGCCCCAAATTTGGTCCTCCGGGCCTCTTTTCCCGATTCCGGCCACCGTGAGCCGCTCCGTCAGGCCTGGCCACCTCCAGCAGCCTCGCCTGACCGTGCCGACCCAGCCACGGGCCTCCTCCTCCCTCCAGGTGCAGCCGTTGGACGGGCCCGTGTCCTCCTCCCTGTCGCCCCGAGCTCTCCCAACGCCGGCGAGTCCTCCTTCGTCAGCCGGAGGTCCTACCTTCTGGAGGTCTGGGTTGTCTTCCCCAGCACCGACGCTCCTCCCGGCTCACTCGTTAGACCTTTTCCCGACCGCCGGCGATTTTTTGCCTTGGGCCGCCGCCCTCCTCCACGCCGGAGCAGTCGCCGGTGCCGGCGCCGCTGCGAACCTCCTCACCGGTCCGGCAGCTAGTCCCCTCGCCTCCCTGCCGGGCCTCTGTGGTCCCCCTCTGACGATGCCGCCCCTCCCGGCCCTGATCTCAGCTCCGACTCCTGGGCCCGCTCCTGAGCCCGCACCTTGTCTAGGCCCGCCACTGTTGGGGGGTACTTCCTCTCTTGAGCACTTGGACCCGTCAGGCCTTTGGCCGTTTGTTGCTCGTTTTTTGCAGGAATTCCCGCAGTTTCACTTGTCTACGGCTGCTCCTCCTTTGGTCGCGCCTACTGTCGAGGGGGTTGCCCGCCCGTTTACTCAGCCTGTTGTCTGTGTGACTGAGTCGGGCAATGAGCCTCGACGGACATTAAACGATATGCTGACAGGTCATGCTAGTTTTCCGACTCATTCGGTAGTCCCACAGACTGTCCCTGCTCCTCAGCCTACCGTGCCCCCCGTACAGCCTTCCCCTGCTGCTACGAGACCTTCATATGCTGACCTAGCACGGCCCCAACAGGGGATTTGGACTTACTCTGGTGGTGGTCCAGATCCGATCATCCTTGGCGGCAAGCCCGCCTTGATCCTTGGTCAGCCTACCTCGCGTGCCATCAGAGACTTTGGGTCGCGTGCCTTCATCGGCCGTTTGGTTACCCCCAAAGGTGCCAAGCCTTTGACGTCTGCCGCATTGCGAGGTGAGCTTACTCGCCTCTGGGACACCTCTGCCTGGCAGATGATTTCTGTAGGTTTGGGATATTACTGCTTCCAGTTTTCGGTGCCGGCTGACAAGGCACGGATCTGGGAAGCTAGCTCCTGGAAGCTGCAGTCGGCCCGACTATACTTGCAGCAGTGGGTTCCGCGCTTCAAGCCCACCAAACAAGAGACCCCGGCTACCCAGACTTGGATCAGACTCGTCGGCCTGAGCAGTGAGCACATTATGCCGGACATTATCTTCGGCTTGGCCAAGGGAGTCGGCAGACCGGTTCGACTTGATACTGACGCCCTCAACAGGGTGAACGGCGTTCAGGCCCAGGTCTTGGTGGAGCTCGACCCCTCCGCGGACAGACCTTCCCACGTCAGTATGCTACTGGAGGATGGAGAGGTGGAGGTGGAGGTCCAGTACCAGGACTCCATCTCTTTTTGCACTTACTGCAAGGTGCGGGGTCACACACGCAATGCTTGCACGCGACGACCCTCCACCCGGGGGAAGCGACCCGAGGTTACTTCGCTAGTTGCGAGAGGTTCTGAGCCTACCGCTCCTTCTGAGTGTGCTTGGGAGCGCACGGGTCGGGTGTTCTCGTCCAGCCCAAACCACACGCCATCTTTCCCTCCGACAGCGGTGCTCGATGACACTCCCCTGACTACGACGAATGCCTTTGAGGTCCTGGTCGTTTCAGAGGCACAGGAGGTTACCCCAGTCCCTGAGGTTCTTCCAGACACCGAGGAATTCCCTGCCTCAGTTGAACCTCCACCCTCTGAGCTTGGCGTGGATCACCCCATGGAGGTTTCGTACTTACAGGCGGCCTTTTGCACGCTTCCCACACCCTCTAGTGTGGTGCCTGTTGAGGTGCTTGTCTCGCGGACCGAGCCACCGATTTGCCCTGTGATCCCTCCCTCAGCTTTGACCCGTTCTGAGTCCCAGTCTGACGATCTAAGCGACTCCACTCATGGGGAGTCTACTACCTCTTCTCGGGCTCAGGTACCTCCCTCTACATCGCTTTTGGCACCTGAGGTTGCTTTGCAGGGTACGCTTATTGTTGAGGTTGCACCGGGCACTGAGCCTGGGTCTATTGGCAACCCCGAACGAATAGGTCATGCCGAGTTTTTGGCAAGAAGACAGGCCTTGGCAGCTCCAGACTCACCCGGGGAGTGTTCTACTCCCATCCTCAGCACGACCAATAGACAGACTTCTATACCACAGACTGAGCTCGATTGGGTGGACGTGACCAACAAGCGAGGGAAAACCAAAGCTCGCTCTCCTGTCCAGACCTTCTCACAGCCTCTTTCCGCTACTCCGAACCCATCGCCTAGGGATGTGGTGAGGATTGGCACAGACTTAGTTGGACTCAGAGAGGGTGCTACCCCGCTCCGCACACACATTGCCCCGTTTATCGAGGTGGATGACATCTCGGAGCACAGACATATGGTCGAGGCTATGGTGGGCAACCAGTCTTGGGCGGATTTTGTCGTGTCGCCTCGCAATCAGGTCCGCGTCCAGCCACCGCGTACGAAGAAACAGCCAGCGCGCCTTAAAGGGTTTAAGGTTGGCAAACCCTGAGATGCGACTATGAGGGTGCCAGGGACGTCGGAAACGTAGACTTGTTCTACCTCTGCCATTTATGCCACTTGTTGGCATGTTTGTAATTGTTTCATTTCCTGTTTTCTTTTTCATTTTCTGCTTTCAGTCTCGCCCCGCCTGACTGCCAGGTCTGTTGGCCCGCAGGCTTTACGGGCTTGAGCATTGCCTTTTCTCCACCTTTTTGTACTTTGAACTTTTTATTTATATATGTTAATTATGAAAAAAAAAAAAAAATCTCGAAGTTTCGGAGAGAAAAACATGGTCATAGATTTTTGGGTCACCCTGGGCCCTGGCTCACTCTCTTTGGATTATCCTTGTCCTAATTGCTAAATGAATGGGTTATTCTAAATCTGAAATTGGAGACTCCGACGCTACAAATTATATGTTTACTCATGAAATTGAATCCAATTAAAAAACCTCATCAATTTTGAATTCAAAACAATGTGAATATGAATTTTGGATAATCCAAAATTTCCAAATTTATTTTGCACACCCGTTGATACGGTGAAGATTCTAGGTATTATCGGCCAAATTGCCAACTAAGAATTATAAAATTGCAAATCAATCTGCTATAATAAGTGAGATCCGTATTGATCAACGTGGATCGAGAAATAGTCAAGCTTACAAGCTTCCCCAGTGTGACGAGACCATTAGATGATAAATTATTGAAGGCTCTAAATCTCAATTGGTGAATGTGGAGGATTGATTCTAACTTCGTTAATGGTATATTTCCTTTGGAAAATTAAATAATAATATAAAAGAACGGAGTCACGATCGTCCAATGCATCATTATTACTATATTTCTTCCCTTCGAAAGCGTTATTTTAATTTAACGAAGATTTTTTAAAGTTTGGTTTTTTTAATATAACACAATTAAATATTTATTAATTTTGTTGTCACATTTTAAAAGTTTCACCCGACTCGAATTTCGATTAATCCATCAAATGAATGTTCATTAAAAATATAGCAATGTTAAAAATTTATGAAATGATTTAATTCTCACTTAATGAAACTTACATTAGTCCATTAAAAAATTTCAAAATACCACATAGCATATGGTAAAATTATGGGCGAAGATTCGAAAATGGGAAGTATATGTGCCAAGAGTGCAGTGTAATGAGATTGTTCTCCATGGACCACCATAGCTCCATACCTTATTTCAGGCATCGGAGACATTCTCGTCTTCTTGTTTTTTCTTTCGACCGCTACCTTTTATAAATCTTGTGCACATTTTTGTATCATTCGGTCTGCTGCAACTATAGATAGGGCTCCGATTGATTTCGTTTGTCCTTTTAGTGAAGAGCACCTTAGGCTTTTTTTAGTTTTTTCGATTTCGTTGTTCTAATTTTATTCCAAGTGCTTACTTTATGTTAATTTTTAGGGATAATTACATTTTGATACCCATGTTGTAGTTGATTAGACTTCGATAACCTTGTAATTTTCTTACTATTTTTAAGTTCACTTTATTATATTCTTGTAACCTAATTCCAAAACCGAAAATTGTTCTGGCGAATTCCCCACATGAAATATAAAAAAAAAACCGCGGACTCTCCTCAAATTCATCGCGTCAAATGCAAATATATCAATCAAATTGGGTTAATGACGCCATATGTTTGAAGTTTGAACATCACCAACATTAATTACTAATTTTGAAGTAAATCCCGATTTGAGGATTTCGAACGAGATGTCTTCTTCTTTCTAGTGTTCCATCAAAAACTAAGATGGGGTAAATGTTCTTCTTTAGCCTGCTTATCGGGCACTCCCCCAGCATCCCTGATATTGGTTAGTTGTCGGAAAATTGATCGGATGATGGTCGGAAATGTCGATCGGAGTTTGTTCGCCATAAGAGTTAACGGAGAAGATGAGACGAGATGGAAGTAGGGGGTTTTATTTTTGTCTTTTGACGTGATGGCATTTTAATTTTTTTTGGACATTTTAGATGGAGAGTTCGTCAAAAAAAAAAATTTTTGATTCAAGAATTCCAAGAATATAATAATATTTATATTATAAAAGTTTGAGAGTCAGTATGAAAACTGTAACGTCATTTGAGTGTAACTAATTATACCTTAAGAATGTATATGTAATTATATCTGATTTAAGAATGTAAATGTAATTATATCTGATTTTTAAGGTTATTTTTTTAAAACATCCTCTATTGAGGCTTAAGTTGTTTGAGGTTTCAAATTTAAGTTTTGCTAATATAGTTGTGGTGAAATTTGATATTAGGCCCTTGACAAAAAAAATTGATATTAGGTTTTATAGCTAGAGGATTTACTAATTCAACTTAAACTTTGGTGTGACATTGAAAAGATGAAAAAAATAATTTTAAAAAATATTGAACAATTGTATTTCAAGACTTGAATTCAAGACTGTTGATTAAATTATAATAATTTTATCACTAGTTAATCTAAATATTTATTGATACACGTATTCTACCAAAAATTTACTGATAGAACTAAAAATAAATTACAGGTCTGATTTTTTTAAATATGATTAGACAGATTTGAGATTGAAAATGACAGCGTAGAACTAATTTTCTCATTGATGCTTTAGGAGTAAATGCGTGCAATATGTTGTTTTCCCACAATTAGGAAACAATTCTTAGGTGCCCACACAAAGGGCATGATGGACTTCCAATTAAAGTTGATAAATTCAAAATTAACTCTTAAAATTTTATAATTTTAGTAGAATTCTAATTGTTAGAACCTTATTTTCAGCATCAAAAATATATAAACAAATACGATGAATTAATGTTTTGCAGATGCATTAATGTAAGTGTCAAACGTGAAGCCAAATTTTGCGCTGGAATTGTTCCCATCAGATTGATAACGACGGCCCAGAATTTGAAACCAGCGGCCAAGATCCCCCCGATTAATGTCAGTCCAATGGACGGTCCAGATCCACTGGTTATTTATTTGGGACTATATGATATAATTTACTTGGTCATTATTTTAATTTGGTGCACAAATCAAACCAACAATTACGGGGAACATAGAATGCCGTTGAAGCAAGCTGATTCTTTCTTCCAAGGCAAAAATTTGCCACTGTTTTGACATTTTGTTTCATTATTAATTTATCTAATAAATATTTAAATACTATCTTGGATAATTTCCTAAAATGCATTTCCATTCCCCTGCTCAAGCCCAGAATTTCATGAATATATATTATCTGTCTTATTTAGTGAAAAAAGATTAAGGCCACTGAAATCTCTCTGAAGTCTGAACTGAAATCTGCCCTACCAATTGACTGGCGCAGTTTCATTAAAAAAAAAAATACAAAAGGGCAACAAAACTAGCGTAAAATAAAATATGAATAATTGGCGACGCTGGACGTTTGCTGCAATAAAGTTATTTTAATTAAACTAAATGCATGATTATAAAAAAATATTGCAACTTCAACTCGTTCATTCACGAATTTTATTTCTGAGATTAGTCTAATATTATACACAAACTAATCAATTAAATATAATCACAACAGATTTAGCACTCGATCAGATTGTTTTTAAGAATCCACCAACTGATTGTTTCAAACCATGTAGTCTCCTAATCATAAAACACCAACTTCGGTAACTAATACATATATGATATGAAAAGCGTTATCAATAGAGTTTAACCTACAATTAGAACAAGAGTGGTAATTAAATAACAAGATTTTACAAAACAAAAATAAGGGAAAACAAAATGATAATCGTGTAAGATGATATTATTATTAGATTTCTTGTTCATCATCTTCCAATATTGCAATTTCAACTCCAACCAAAGACAAACAAGGACTAACAACCTCGCTTATGTCCGAGGAAGACACAAGAGGGTTGGAGCTGGAAGAGCATTCATAGGAAGACGAAGAGCACGAAGAAGACGAAGTGTAGAAGGACAAAGGGCAAGAAGGAGAATTGCGACAACTACAACAATGGCACTCTTGGTGACTACAAGAGGCGGGAGAATGGTTCGTGTTCTTCGAGCTCGAACACGACGAAGACGGAGATGAAGATGAAGAAGCGAAAGATATGCCCACAAGCAAGTCAACGAAGGCGCCGAGTATGTAGCCATGGTTGACCTTGCCGTTGACTCTCAAGTAGCAGCACAAGAGCTCTTGTAGCTCCTCCCAGCTGTCCTTCAACCCGTGTGCCTCCACCATCTCCTCCATCGATTTCTTGAAGTCCAAGTAAGGGTCTCGAGACTCCATTGACAGGGCTACGCTCTCTTTGAAAGGGACGACGCCGAAATTGCTCGCTCCTCGGGATATCTGCTTGCTGTTGGCTTCGTCCAGTATCGAGCTGGTCGCCTCCGGCTCGAAGAAGAGCCTTTCAGACCTTATCATGCCCTTAATCACCTCCTCGACTGGGTCGGTGCCCCGGCCCGGTTCGACCTCTTCGAAGCTTGTGATGGTGGTCTTGAAGGTGTCTTCGATGTCCCTAAAGGAGAGGGTTCTTGGCTGTTGGCAATAAGCTGGCCATGGCCAAAGGGGTGGAGCTGGCTCCTGAACATTTGTGGCCTTGGAGAAGAAGGGGAGAAGCTTCACTCTCTTGACCATTTTTGGGTCTGGTGTAAGTTAGTTGGAGAGTAAATGTAGTATATCAGTATATGTAATAATTTGAAAGGAAGATTTTATTGTAACTTATAATAAAAATCGAAATTATATTTAAATTAGTCAATCTGATAAATGTTGAAAGATTCTTGGATTGTGGGTTTTTCTTTGCTTTGTCAGTCAGGAATCGCCCTGTGGGTAGATTTTAAAAGGTAGGAGGAGGTAACGACGAGCTAGTGGGGGAGACTGGATATTATGTATCAATTTAGGTAAAAACTAAATAAGACTACAAAATGAAGAAACAGGTTTTTTGTGTTGTGGAGGGAAAATATTCTATTTAGACGAGTGAGTGGCAAAATATTTTATAATCTTTGTTCATCAAGTAATTAATATTCACTATCGCACCAATACAATATCGCACCAATACAACTAGACAGGCTAATCTCTTAAAGTCGTCAACCTATACTGCTGCTATACATGGAGCTCATGGAAAATTGGGTTTTTTTGGTCTGTGTATTGAATTGCTAGCTTAGGGTTCTATTTCAGAAAAAGAAGTTTCGGACTGTTTTCCGTTTGGTTGCAATTGACAACAAATTTTGTGCAATCTTATTTTAATCGGAAATATTTTTAAAGTGAGTACAATTTTTCCTAAAATAAGTACACATAAATTGTATCTAACTTGAATAAAATAACATCCTTTAGGAGGTATAGAAAAAAATAACTATATGACGAATAGTTCAAGTTACGAAGCTGAATTTTATTAAGCCTGAATCGCAAGATTCCAGTTTTCCGGATACAAATGTTGATACCTTCGGGCCCATTAATAGGAGCAAAAGTAAATTTCGTACAGGTAAAATATACACAGTGAGTCCATTGCCTGACCAGATTCCATAGAAAAAAATGGAAATAAGACTTCGTATTTAAATTCAATACGCAGATATCTATTAAGTCGAACAAATTTAAAATGGTGATAAAAAAGTTTCAACCAATTCGGAGAAACTATGGTAAAGATACTGATATTCAAAAAATCTAGTTAAGATAGTTATTTTTAAAAATTATACTTAATTAAAAACAATACAATAAAATTTTCTACAGTGAAATTGGTAGACCAGATAAAATTACCATTCTAGAAAGGTTATCAAATAAGAAGTTTATATTTTCCTCTTTCAAAAATATTAAAAATAAAATTTTGAATAATAAATATGTAAGGAATTAAAAAAACTACTTTATTTATGTATGTAAATATTGACTTATAATATCATTGAAATATTACATCTTTTGAGATATTTTCTTATAATAAAATGATTGAATTCAAAAATTATTTGAAAATAATAGAGAACTAAAAATAATGTCTTTTCGAGTTTGTAAAATATGTAAAAATATACATATTTATTAAAAATATCAGTTTATGTGATAATTAAGACCAAAATTTACCAATATTTTTTAAAAAAATATCAACTATTACGATAATAAAATTATCACACTTTTACACTAGTCTCCAGATCAATATTCTTTGTCTAGAAAAATTATCATTTCAGAAGAAATCGAAATTTTATCACGAATTTGAAGGAGGTCGAAGTATACTGTAAAGAGCAATGATTCAATGATGGGAAATTTCTTCGTCAAGTCCCTATACTGAAATTGGCAAGGTCTCATGGGCCCCGTCATTCTACTGCTTCAATAGTTTTTTTCCAAATGTCTTCGAAAGCATAAGACATGGTCTACTCTTGATATATTCATAAATGCAGATCCCCCCAAAATCGAGTAAAAGGGTTAGTAGCAACAATCACTTAGATAATCTATTTTAACGGGTCTCAAGTTCAAATACCTAAAAACGTAACAATGTTAATATTTTTCGAGAACTCTAAAAGGTATTGTTCGACTGGAACTAGAATTCGTTGACCCTATGAATCATATACAAGGCGGTATAAGTCATACTTAAATTAAAATGAGTTCCGATTCATACTAGATACACACTTAAAACACCTCAATTTAAGTAAGAACTGAGCTTAATTCTGAAATAAACCACAGAAAACAATAGGCAAGCATGAGACAAGAGGGTGAGTAATATCATATGTACGTACATGGAGTGGGGCGAATCCTTTTACCACATTATCACGTGCATGTATATGTCATCCAGATAAGAGATTGAGACTTGAGAGGGACAGACTCTTAAGATATTTTGTTTCTTCTCCGGTTTTTAGATTCTGACAGGCAATGTTGATCCACGGTGTCCGGGACGGACAGAGAAACCAATCAGCATCCCTCGCCATCGCGTCTCAATATCGAGTAATTAATGCATGAGGCCGATGCAGAAGATGCACCGTTGCACCTCAATATCGAGTAACCGAATGCATGAGGATGATGCAGAAGATGCACCGTTGCATCGATCATACGATATCCATCTGTTAAAGAGATGACGACAAAGCACAAATTGCAGCAAGGGATTAAACATGGTTTGTGTGGGTGCAAATGCCAGTGAATCTTAAAGGGCCGCGGATCATATCCATGATCCTATCAATGACATCAATTATTAAATGGTCTCAAACGAGTAACATAATGTGTCAAGAGTTCACGGACCACGACAGTTTATGATGCTGCAGTGGTCCCAAAACAATATTCTTAGGCTAGTCATGTAAATGCAAATATCACACAATTTGATTGTTTGGGATATTAGTCCCAATCATAATTTTGCAAATTGCAAAGGCGCAGCAACCACATGGCAACCAAACAAAAAGGCAAGTTGGTCCATGCAGTCCCACTTTCAAATCACTGCTCCCAGCATGTTTTGTGGTTCCCGGCTGGCTAGAAGCTATTCACTTGTTTGTTAGCTTCTTTCCCGACTTAATGCAGCTGCATGAATTATCTCATTGGCACAAACACAAAGTAGAGAAACAGTATCACGCACCTGGAACTACAGGGTTTTGATGGTGATACAAGTCCCGTAAGCGGCACAAAGTACGAGAAACTGTTGGCTGATCCCGTTTGGTTATGCAGCTGTTATAGCTTATGCACCATGGAGATGAACCTTAATCCTAACTCTGTCATGAGATGTTGTACCCTGTCGGACTACCTTTTCTAGTAAAGAAGCTGGACCACTTCCTTGCAACAACACTAAGCCCCCTATCGGTGGCTCCACGGTTCTAAAAAGCTTACATGATTAACAAGATTCAGATTTCTTCTTTCATTGTTCAGGTTTGTGGGCGTCATGATAACCATAGGCACGTACTTGATAAAACTTTTCAACCACCAGCTAGTTCCATAGTTTAATCTTTATTAGCTCATAGCAAATGCATGCAAAATAAAATATCAACGAGGTTTACTTACGGTGACCAAGTTACTTGCACGAGCCTGCATAACAATGAAGATGACATGGGCAGAAAGTACATCTTAGGCTCCAATCTTTTCAACCTCACAGTATGAGGCTTTTTTGGAATAAGCTGCAACAATTCCAAGCAAAACATCCAAAATCTGTTCCTCTGCTTCTCAAAAAGATTCTTCAGGCTCCTAACGAAATCACTGTTATTTAATAGTCACAATGCCATAGGCTCACCAAGACTGGAATGACGCAACACCCTCATTCACTTGTGAATCTCACAAACATGGTCTCGTGAACGAGGAAGAGGGAAGATGCAGGAGATTATACAATGAACAAGTCCCTCCAAAAAATCGTGTCGTTGAGACAGGAAAATAACTGAACAACAAGAAACTTCTTTTATGGTACCTCAACAATGAATTTAAAATTTATATATAATGCAAAATTTCCGATCGTTCCTTTAAAGAAGAAAGAATCATATCAAACATCCTCAGCAATTTCCTATATGAACAGGGAGGCTGACTTCCAAGATACCGCATGCAAAACTGAATTAAGAATTGTTGCACCAGAAACTGCAACCTGATACCCTCTTCAGAAATAAAGAAAATGTCAAATGCCAATTTATTGCTTGGCAACATTTTATTTTTGAGAAAATGCTAGGCAACATTCAAGGTCATTCATATTCACACCATAAGACAATCAATACTTGCAGTGTCCTGAGCTTTGAGCCCTATCTCAGTCACACCCTCTAAAAACCAAGGGAGACAGATCGTTATAGTCAGTTCAGATGAAGAAAAATGCAGCCACTTCTCGAGAATAGATACATAATTATGATGTATAGTTGACACCAACATGTTTTTAAGCACCATAATCATTAAACTTCAATGCGCACACAGCTAGCCAATTACTTGATCAATTAAGGGATCGCCAAATCCAAATAGCGTTTGTTTCTTTAAATCTGTCACATTTTAGTATCACGCTCACACAAGTCTTCTTTAATCAGTTTCTTCTTCAGCAAATGCGGGCGAGGAAACCAAAAGACCAGGATATAATATAAATTTATAAATGCTTTACGAGAGAACCTACCAAAAATAAGCTTTACGGGAGAAAAAAAAAACTTAATTAACCAAGAGGTCCGATCATGAGAAATTAGTATGCACAATTCCATTTCCTCAGTCAACGGTAACGAAATTCAAAAAAAAAAATCTAAAAACCTATCATGTTTTACTATCTAACTCCAACCCATACAACACATTGGCATAATCCTCCAATCTCCACCTCCCCTCTTTCCCCATCCCACCTCCGAAATACCTATCCTTGATCTTCATAAACACATGAAGCGTCGATAGGCTATCGGACCCAGCTTGGTGGCACACACCCACCACCCGGTCCAACCCCAACAGCTTCCCGACCGGTCCAGCCCGCCATACAACTGATCACAAAATCTCATCATATGCTTAACATCGTAAACCTTATTCCCAAAAAACAACCTCACTAGACTAAGGAACTCCCTGAGCTCCCCCGGTAAGGCCCGACACGTCAAACACTTGACCAAATAACCATAATCGTAAGGGCTGTGGAATGTTACCCAGCTGACGCAATCGTTAAGCACGAGGCCCGACGACATCACGAGCTCCGCAAAGCGCCGCGAGTCCACGCCACGCTCCCGGTTCCGCACGAAGTCGACGCCCTGGCGGCGCAGCAGCTGGACGGAGTCCGGAGAATGGGCGTCACGCTCCGCGTCGAAGTCGCGGAAGTTGAACTCCCAGACGGCAACCAACCTGCCGCCGACTTCTGCGAAGTTGCCGTCCTCGTCGGAGAGCGTGATCCCGACCTGGATGATGTTGAGGAGGTCGACATTCTTCTTAAGGTTGTCATAATGCGAGACGGGGTCTCGTTCCCGGCCGGCGGCGTCTGGTCCGGCGCGGAACACCACGCCGGGGAACTCCGTGTCCATGGCGATCACCGGGTACCGGTCGATCACGGATCGGATCACGCAGAATTCGGATTCTAGATTGTCGGCCCACACGGATCGGACCTTGATCGCCGGCGGGGGCGAGTCGCCGGAGGCACACATGGTTCGATCTCCTTCGAAAAGGAATATAAAGAATTTCGAATTATTTAGGTTTAGGGTTTTGGGGAAGAAAAGATCGAGAAGGGTTGGGTCTTCAATTTATAGCGAGATAGGGTTATGTTGGGGGCTTGCCTGTATAGGAGGAAACGGAACAAGAAAACAGAAAAAACGTTGGATTTTACTTGGAAATACTAAAAATAGCGTTGTTATTTTATTTTAATTATTTATTTCAAAAATTCAGTTGTACCTAACATTTAGTACCAAATCATAATATATTTTTTTGGTTGACTATTATGTTGTTGTATTCCGGGTTTTAAAAAACGTGGTCCGATTAACAATTCGACCGATAGGACCACAAATCGGGATTCAGAGCAGGTCACAAAAAACGGAGTCTAGTCGGAGTGTCGGACTGGACAATTTTTGACCCGAATAGCTGCTTTTTCCAAAAAATCTAGTCGAACCAGACAGTTTGACCACAAATTTGATATTTTTATATATTTTTTATAAAATTTATAGATTATTTACATATATACCAAATTATATTTCAAAAAATTACTTAAAAATTAGAAAGAAAAAAATTTGGTCCGACTGACAGCTAAGTCAATCAAACCCAATTCTATGTGGACCTCCAAGTCATTTTTTAAAACCCTGATTGTATTCCATGATTTGGTCTGATTTTTGTGTTTGATGAATTGTTTTCTAATGGTTTTGAAACAATAAGGAGCATGAGATGTTTGAAAATAAACATGAGACCGTTCCATGTATCATAGATTCAGCATCATTGTTTTCAAAATTATAGTAAGATCGGTCGGACTATGATCCCATATATTTATACAAGAAATTTTGTAAGAAGGTACACATTTCCACTCCCCATAGATTCTAACATCGTATCACAAAAGACGATAAATGATGGAGGCACAGTGCCGGGATCGATAAAGCCGGAATGAGATACTATTAATGAACGTTTGGACAGTTGACACACAGAAATCACATTTAATCAAACACTTCAGGTCAGTTCATCAAAGACGACAATAGCAATGGCAACCAAGCCATCGAGGGCGACCGAAGAACGCTTTTTACGATTCCGAAGTTTGCGAGATGGACCTGGACAACAGACTATATATTGCATATTGCAGAGCAATATATTCAGTTTTCTTTATACGACCATGAAGCTAGAAGTAGGTACCCTCCGGAGGTTGGACAAGCTTACGGTTGTGCGGGGCTGCCATTTCCTTCTTCAGCTGTGTCAATATATCCTCCATGGTGTACTCTCTCTGCCAGTTTGCAAGAAGACCAAACTTCCTCGGCTCCACCTACATTATTCAACAAAAGAGCTGGCTATTCATAAGAGTAACAAAAAATAGTGATGTTTCGGACATTTCGGAAACAAATATGCAAAACGAGTCTCTTGGAAACATACCACTCCAGTTTCATGGTTAACGCTGGTCATATTAACCCGTGAATGGAAACGCACAGTTGGTGGCTTCTCCGGGTAATCTTTATCACAGAACAGCTTCAATTGATAGATTCGGCCCTCATGTACCGTCTAACATAGAAACAACAAGATGTTGAAGCAAATCTAAGCACATAAATGTAGCAAAGAATGAAAAACATGCGTAATAAGCTAAACTTTGGAAAATTGTGATAAATCCCCACCTCCGAGAGCTAATTGTTTCCATTATGAACTATTTTGATTTCTAGCATTTTTTTGATCAGAAAACAGTCAATGTGACAACCTTGAGCCATAACAAGCAGCAACCTCAAACAACTTTTAAGTAGCTCTATGATATCCAGGTCAAGACATGTCCTGATTGAAAGCCAAACTTAAGGAAAAGAGCATTAAAAACCTATATTTATATGTTAGAAAAAATTAACTTCCTAACAGGCCAACACCATCTGATGGCTCACCACAGTAAATGATACATCAAATAATACTTCATACAGACATCCCTGGATGTGCATCAAAATAACTACCATATCGACAAGGATCAAAATCACCTCACTAGCTGCAGCCAGGAAAATATGAAAATGGAATTAGATAGAATGAAAAGATTGTCAGAATCGAGTGATTGATGGTATCGACCACCGAAATACTATCTTTTGTCTAATGATAACACAAGAAACAACAGCTAAAAGATCCCAAACCCTTCTGCTTCCACAGTGCTTAAGAAGCAAGAAAGATAACCAGGAAATCATAGACCATGTCACTACACAAGCAAAAAATTTCAGCACATAGATAAGAAACACGGTAATATTCATTAAGAAAGAGGTTTAAAGATAGAGTACATTGTGAGGACCAATAATAGTTCCAGTCCAAGAGCGCATGTAGATATCATCTCCATCGTCCATGCCATAACTTACAGTGCCATCCCCAATGCCTTTTTCTCCACGCTCAAGTTCCTCCAACAATCTAAAATTCCGAGGGACTGCATACACATTGAAAGATCAGCATCACAAGCACTATAATAATTACAACCCAGACAAAAATTAAATCAAAGTTACCTGAAAAATGGAAAACTGGCATCACTTTCAAATATAATTAGAATAAACATCTAACCGAAAGAGTTCTAAGGCACTGCCATCGGCAAGATATCAACAATACTTCATATGAAACCAGTTAACATTAACTAGCATGCAGTGAATTAGGAACATGGAATTTCAAAATAAATGGTGCATCTAAAAGACTATTGGTGCTTGTAGCTGTCAAGTTCGACCACTCTAATAAAGTTGCTAAAACTTTTCAAGCAAATGACCTCCCGACAGCCGAAGTATTGCAGCTCAAACAATACCGACAAGAGCTCCCCCCTCAATCTCAATCACATGAAACAAGCTGGCCTAAATCCATCACCACTTAAAAGTCAAAAAACAAAGACCAAAACAGTTCCCCTCGATCAACCGCCATACCGAGATGGACATATACCATCTTACATAGGTGGATTAGCATGAAATCCCACAATAACCATCAGAAACACACCACCAATAACACCATGCTACTCGACGGCCCCCTCAAGAGAAACCATTAACCGGCTCGGTCCGGCTGCAACCACCCATAAAACAGAACACCCCCAAATAGACCCACTCCAGTTCTAGGATTACACACACAACCTTGTAAGAACAAAGATAAACCAAAGAACAGACAACTCCGAAACCAAAATTATTAGTTTACGAATCGGGAAAAAGAAATAAAGCGGAAAAACAAAAAAAAAGATCAAACCCAATAACTAGGGTTACGAGCGATCAGGCCGAGACCAAAGAAACACGCGATAATTAGATTAAAAGGAGTGAAAAGGAGAAGACTAACCCACGACACTGGATCCTCCTGAGCCAAGCGTCATGAGTGTTAGCGAATTAGGGTTTTCTTCTGGGTTAGGGGTTTTGGGGGAGATCTGACTGAGGAGCTTCGGGGAGAAGAGAATCTGGAAAGGAGGCGACCAAGGCTATGTGCGTTTTTTCTTTTTTCGGGAATAATAGCCTAGGGTGACAATTCCGGATTATTTTTGGTTTTTTACTTTTTTTTTTTCTTCCCTCTCTTTTTGTCATTTTTCTTTTCGATTTTTCTATATTAGCAGATTTTTTTCCTACGATTTAATTATTCGAAATAATACTGAAACCAACCAGAGTTATTTCGTGTACAAAAAAATAAAATTTGATATTAAAAATACTATGAGATAGTCACGTTATGGCATCAGAAAATTGATAGTATTTGTTTCTAAATTATTAACTGTTCAAAAAATAGCTGAGAATTGAATTAACTTTCTGCGTAGTACTGCGAATCTGCGATTTTCTTGTAAACTGTAGATTCTAGAATTTGTAAAAAAAAATGGGGAAGTATTTTATTCATGAAAATAGCCTTCACTATTTTTATACCAATTATTAATTTATTACTCTAACACAAGTATACAAGATTCGAGCAATGCATTATTTTTTAGATTCATAGATGCTTCCATTCTTATCTTACCCTTCTTTCGTTTTCCTTGTTTATCTTTTGTGAAAGGTCATTTCCTTTTCGTTCGATTCTCTATATTACATAATCCAACGAAGTGAAACTAATATGCTTTTTCAATCTGATCCGATCTCGGATGACGACATCGCAGCCCAATCAAATTCCCAAACCCGTAAGGCCCCAAATAGAATTGGGCCTAAGCCCATTCCAAACTCCACGAAACTTTACAACGGGAAGAAAGAGAACCCGCTAACCGAAACGACACCGCTCCATTTGAAGCAGCCTTTTCAAAACCAAACAAAGAAGCGGGAAAGAAAAACAAGAAAACGCAAAGAAATTAGATTTCCTCTTCCAGGGTGACGTCACTGCACTAAGAAAATTTGATCCTGCGTGTTCGAGGGACCACTCTTAGTGATTTTCTTGATCGCAGATGTCTTTGTTCGTCGGAAACCTGGCGCCCGGGGTCCGAAAGGACGAGCTGGAAACCATGTTCCGGAAGTTCGGGTGGTGTACCGTGCTGATCAAGGGCAACTACGGTTTCGTGTTGTACGCATCACCGCACCACGCGGAGAGGGCGCTGAGGGAATTACAGGACACGTACATTCACGGGGAGAAGCTGATTCTCGATTGGTCTAAACAGCAGTGCGGATGGCTCCAGGATTCGCGAAGGGGTTGTTATAGAGAGCGGGTTGCGGGCAGAGACAGGGAGGGTAGGAGGGGGAAGAGTAGTGTCAGTAGAGAATTGAGTCGAAGGTCAAGAAGTGATGAGAGATCGCCCGCTGGAAACGGAGATGGTAATTCGCAAAGACGGAGAAGGAAGGAAACTGAATATGTCAAAGAAGAATACAGCAGAAGAAGAAAGGAAAAAAGTCCAGCGTCATCTCGTTCGGATTCTGTCAGAAACACGTCGAGATCAAATTCAAAATCCGGTTCGTCAAATCACAAGCGTGGATGTTATTCACGCTCGGTGTCTTCTAGAGCGCATTCGACATCGTCTTCTTCAAGGTCGAGGTTGCTTAGAAGGAATGAAATGGGAAGGGAGGAAATCGAAAGGTCAAGATCCAGGCCGAGGAAAAGACTGCGTTATAGTCGGGATTCTGGTCCGGCCAGTAGAGAATTGAGTCGAAGGTCAACAAGTGTTGGGAGATCACCCGCTAGAAACATAGATGATAACTCGCAAAGGAATAGTTATGAAGATAAAATGCGGAGAAGGAAGGGAGCTGGATTTGTTAATGAATATAGCATAAGAAAGGAAAAAAGATTGGTACCTTATAGTTCGGATTCTGATAGCAACACGCCTAGTTCAAATTTGAAATCTCGTTCGTATAATCACAGGCGTGGTAGATATTATTCACGCTCTAGCTCAAGGTCGGTGTCTTCTAGATCACATTCAGCCTCGTCTTCTTCAAGGTCGAGGTTGCTTAGAAGGAATAGTAGGTATAATGGTCCGGATGGTGGAAGTTGATGTGCTGTCGGAGGATGCCAAACCAGGAAACCGGCAACAAGCAACAAACGACAAACTTCCGTCATCACCTTCTTTATTGGCTCAGCTCGGCTTAGCGTACGAGGAGTCGAGTAAAAGCAGTGGCTCAGAAGATGACACAGGACGAAGAGCATGGTTCTGAAGCATTATGGTGTTAGTATCTCGGATGAAAGCAAGATAGACCTGCCTCCAGAGGATTACTTTGGTTCAGCTCGCTTGTGGCCTTGGGGTGTCATACTCTGCAGGAGATTGAAGCAGGGCCGCCTGATATCTTCGTGAAACTTCGCAAGGCGAGTTGAGCAGAACAGGGAATTCGGAATTGTCAACAAGTATGTTAGGGGTATTGGAGTTTCCATATCCTACCCAAAACCTTAAGGTAGTGAGTAGGTGGATCCTACCACCTTATAAACCAACCCATCCCACTCGCAACTTCCGATGTGGGACACTCTCCAACACGCCCCCTCAAATGAAGCCTATCGGGCTGAAGTTTGCACGGGCCTAACACTGCCTCTCGTGCTTTCAAAGGGGGGTCGTGCGAGCATATGGACCCATGGGCTCATTAGAGCAAATTGGCTCTGATACCATATTGGAGTTTCCATATCCTACCCAAAACCTTAAGGTAGTGAGTAGGTGGATCCTACCACCTTATAAACCAACCCATCCCACTCGCAACTTCCGATGTGGGACACTCTCCAACAAGGGGCAATATTGTATGGGATATCCGGGGGTTCAAGGAAATCTGTGAAAAGTGTTTTAGTTTGATTAACTTGAGTCTTTTACACTTGTAGTTGTAATGTGGATATCAAATGCAACCGTCTTTTCATAAGTTTCGGAAGCTCGGAGGAGGTACGTTGATTTAGCTGTCTTGTTGAGATGTGCTTAATGCTTACTTCCTTGTGTTCTGTACAAAGAATAGGCTATAGGTTGGTCAAAGCTTCATTTTAAACATGCTTCTCCACTTAATTGATTGATACTTCATTTTATACGGATCGATATCAATACCTGTGATAACGGGTCTTACATCTCTTCTTTGAAAGAATGGATCTGAAGTAACTCTTGTGATATGGTTGAACAAGCTGCTTGAATTCCATGGTGTGACAATTCCTCTTGCAGTTTCTACTATTCTATAAGATGAAGTCAACCTTTTGCTGATCTATCTTCAAGTGATTTGAGTAATGAACTGAATTCCAGACAACCTTTTGTTGTTTCAGTAACCCATCAGCTGTTTATCTCCATGTAAAAGATAAACGTTGTCAGCATATTTCTTTTACCATGAAACTACTAAATGATTGTATGTGAAACAGGGAGGAGCATCACTCAATTGGGTTTTTGAAACTCATTCCCTACATCACTATTCTAGGAAATTTTCTTGATCTTCTGAATGAAGGGTTGATTTCATAAATTTGCAAGAGCTAGGGAATATTGGTACTAATATGAATTGGCTACTTTTTGCTGATTGCACTTCATGAAGCTGACTTCAACGACCTTTACCGAGAAGAAATGTTTTTCTGTGTAGATTGAGTATGATCCCATTTAATTTGACAAGTCAATCCCTAACACGTGACGCATTTGTGAAGGGGAGAGAAGGTACAGGGTACTTGTTGAGTGAGTGCTTTTGTCATCCTATTAATGGTCGGTTCGCCGTGTTTGGAGTTCATTTGCTGGTGTCTAATGGTTACGATTTTTCTTATCTCTCAGAGAATTATAATTTTGGGTTTATATATTATCCGATGTTCATCACCAACTCGAACTCGTGACAGTTCTTCCGAACTTGTATTTTATGATTTTGAAATGTAAGCTGTTATTCCCTAGATATGTCCTTAGATCTTTTCTTAACAAGTAAGTTACGTCTTCATGGAACTTTCAGAATTTAGATGAAAGAGATTCAATGGAGATTAAAAGAATGTTGTTTTTATATCGGATTTATTTATCGACTATAAGATTTGAATTGTTTAAAAAAAAATTAAATCTGATGTTGAATAATTTGGTATACAATTTTGATCTTAAAAAATAAGATAGAGATCCATTAAAATTTTAACTGAATATTTTTTCTCTTTCTTTTTCTCCTCTTTCTCTTTCTTTTATTTTTCAATTTTCAAAATGACCTAGATCAAACTCCAAATTTCAACGTACGTTCGTCTTTCCTCGTTATCTATGTCATGTCCACGAATAACGTTTCAACACCAGAGATGGTAGTAGAGAGAGTAGGTGAGTCGGAGGTGATAGTAGGAATGGATAGGTAGAAAGTGGTGGTGGAAGTGATTAGTGGTGGGAGACGTTGAGTCGGAGGTGGTAGATACTTTGGTGAGTGGCAGCAAAGAATAGAAAGAAAAAAAATTCTAACAAGGAGACTAAATTTTTTTTATGTCATAATAATGAATTCGTGTGTCATGATAATAATATTGGGTATCATGATAATAATTTTTGTAAACCGTGACAATGATTTTCGTGTATAGCGACAATGATTTTAGTGTGTCGTGACAATGATTTTTGCTTATCACAATAATAACTTTTGTACATCACGAACATAGTTTTACTATATCACGACAATTATTTTGTGTCGCGATAACAGTTTTAGGATTTTTTGGGTTAAAGATTTTTTAATAAGTTTTATTTTTTAGGATTTAGGATTTGGTACAAATGACGACCGTAAGTGGGCAATGAAGCTCCTGTGTACTTTCTGGTTTACTTTCTGGTTTTAGGTAGCCTCCCTTGCGGATGGCCCTAAGGTTGTAACTACCTATATTTTAATACAAACATTACTTACCAAAAAAAAAGTGGGCAATGAAGCAATATGGACGTTAACGATGACGATTACGGTGGATTGAAGGACCAAAAAGACAGAAAATAATGATGGGTCGGAGGTGGTAGTAGAGAATGCAGGTGAATCGAAAATGGTGGTGAAGGAGTGAATGAGTCGGAAGTGGTATTAAGAGTGGTTGGTAGTTTTGAAGGGAAGACTTCCTTTCTTGATCGCTAAGATTTTTTGGATTCCAATATTTTTATGGTAATTTAATTTTAATGACTTATTCTTTTATTCAAATATATATTTTTAATATTGAATGTGTTTTATATCCATAATGTGATAACATTTCTTGTCAATCTGCTCCCGTTTATGGTATATATGGGCCATCAGCCCAGGTACAATTGTAGACTATTCGACGTGTGTGCTTTTGATAGCGAGATTTAGGGATGACAGAAAGATAAAGAATCATGGGCTGACCCAGATCTTACCTTAAAAATTGCACTCAACCATTTTTTCCATCATATCCCACTCATTGCTGTTTTTTATTTTTTAGTGAGATACACTAAAATCTATTTGAAATGATATCTCTAAAGTGATAGTATCTTTAATTGATAAAAAAATTTGGTTTCATTTCGGATCAATGTAAAAGTGAGGTAACTCTTTTATCGTCATAACATGATTTTTTTAATAAATACGTATTGTTTAATGTATTTTATAATTTTGAAATATATTTAAAGATACTATTTTGTGTTAAACTTGTTTGTTTGAAAAAATTTATATCATCATTCGTATTCCCATTGGCTTTTGGATAATTTTTTGATTGTTATCTTATGGTAAAAAATTATACAAATAAATATAAGTTTTATGTATTTTATAATTTTAAAATATATTTAAATATACTATTTTGTGTTAAACTTATTTGTTTGAAAATTTTTGCATCATCATTCGTATTCTTATTGGTCTTTGAATAATTTTTTTATCGTTATCTTATTGTAAGAAAATATATCAATCAAATGTAACATTAGAACAAATATTTATTAACAAACATTTTGATAATTTAAATATAGAAAAAATATTTTTTATTTTTTATGTATTTGTTATTGAAATTTTCAAATTTGATATTTTTAGAGAAAAAATTATAAACCTCTGTTATTTTATCTGATAATCTCTATAAAATTATATATTTTTTCGATGTTACTAATATAACTTTAGAGAGATTTTTTACTGTGTAGTTGCGGAATTAAACGATTTGTATATAAGTAGGATTCGTTACGCCTCCGAAATGAAACAAATTATAGAATTGAATGGGAGAACATGGAGGAGCGGTAGTAAGGAGTTATTTATCCAAACCGATTTTGTGGGACCAGAAAGGTTACATTTAGTTGGGTGATGAGAAGAGTAATGAAAAGGAAAGCTGAAGAAGATGTTGAACAATTGAAGGCCGAAGGTGGGAAATTAAATTTGTATTTATCATCTGACGTAATACCCCTTCATTATTCTCAACTGTCTCAATTACTCTTGCATTTATGTGTTTTTAATGGCCTTTCGATCTAATATAGCGCCCCTCATTTTTTCAATGCTGGAACTACCCAACATCCACCTCCCCCATTTTCCTCCTTTACCCTTCTCTTAATAAATATTTTTAATGTCGAATATTCGTAGATCAACTAATCCAAATTTAATTATTCTAATTGTTTTTTAGTACGTTACTTTTGCTAGTTGCTAATCATCGGCCATACAAAAGGCAAAAAAAAAGTTTCTCATATGGTATCGATAATTTCTTATTGATAGGAAGGGAAGGCCATTTAAATTTAGTTATTGTACAGATTAGAAGGGCAAAAAGATGCTCATCATCTTCCTCTAGTATTTTGATTTTTCTAGTATTGTCATTCGGTCAACTACGACATCATTTACGGTGGTCATTATATTCAAGGGATTCTCGTTATAGAACCGTGCGTGGAATTTTTATCTCATACGAAAAAATAAAATTTAATTTCATCTGGTTGATTTTTCTCGCTTGAACTTCAATTTGTTCTTCAACGGACAGACTACAATAGTACAGATAATTTTTTTTCACAACCATATAATATTCAGATACACACTAACTAAAATTTGAGCAAAAGTAAAACCATAAGGCGACACCACCTTGTCGATTTTTAACACAGACCACAGTACATCCTCAACTCGAGAATCTTGATCGATCTTGAGGCCATTTAGCATTAGATTTACGTGGTGGGTAGTGCTTGGACTTCACTTTAGCTTATGAGTGCATTTACTTCCTTATCATATGGTCCCTCAAATCTACTATGTGGCAACCATCACCAAACACCTCATAGGTTTCTTGCGTTGAAAATGCCCTATTTTTTAATAAGTAATATATTGAAGGAAGAAATATGTAAATGGGCATATGTTTAGTATATCTGTCCCAGAAGACGTTCGCAATCTTCATAGCTCTCGTATATTAAGATGTCATCCTCCTTTGAAGGACATGGGCATATGTTTCGGTCCCACTGAAATCATTACTCTAACTTTTCGTAACACAAACTTGGCCAAACATGGGCCATTGACTTAATAGTGGGGCCCAAGTAATAGTTGCTTCCATGTTTAAAACACTTAAATGAAATTAAACTTTTATGTGTCACACATGTTAAAAATATTCTGGGAGAGTTGTCTCCTAAATTAGGTTCGTTAGTTTTTATCTTTGTGGATGTTGCCTGCTTCAAGCGGATGCTTAATTACCATTCGTTGTTTATTAAGTGACTGTTGTCCAATGAAATATAAAATATATTTCCCGAGCGTTTTAATATCAATTTTTTAGTATAATAGTGTTATTATAGTAAAAAAGTTTTTCTGAAACTACAAAAGCCAATAGTAACTAATTTCGACTAATAGTAAGATAAAACGATGAATTTACCTAACATTAATTCCATGCAGGAAAAATTAGGGCGGACGCTGTCCAAACCTTAACCGGTTTTACATTTCACCATCCTCTTAAACAGGGAGATCGAGCTTGTACACTCAAACATGTAAATTAAGAAATACTCCAAACAAAGTTCGGAGTCTAGAATCGGAGTTTAAATCTCCCACAAAGAAGTTCGAAACTAGGACCATAGTTCAAATTTTCGGGTAAATTCGGAAAATTTGAACTCTGGTCCTATATGAACACTACTACAAGGTAACTTTATAACTAGGTCCGAAAGTTGTTGACCTTGTTGGGTCCTCCTCCTCCTCCGACGGCAGAATTGTCGTGTAAGAAGTCGAGCAAGACAGTGCTCTTGCACTTGGGGCACTTGGGGTCGTTCTCCGATAGCATCACGTACATGAGGCACCTCGGGCACCCGACAAGGAGCATGGAAGTGGCTTCCGGACTGTTTGTATACCTGACTGTGTCCTCCGGGTTTGTCTCAGACGACACGCACGAGCTTGGCGGGGAGGCCGAGGCCGACCGCCCCGGCGACTGGTGATCGATCCTGACACGGTTGGTCCCTCGAGGAGGCGACAGGTTCAGCTTCAGGTCCAGCTTTGGACCGCCGTTTCTCCGACTCATGCTACCTGCAAAAATATTACACGTGGATTAGTCCCCGTGTGTTGGGATACCGGGCGGTCTAAACCACAATTTATATGTACCTTTTGAAAGGGAGAGTATTAGAAGGTGATGAGGAATAGTTTCTCAAGCACAACCAAGAAGTGGATTACGGTTAGTGATGGTGGGATTGGAATTGGACCTCATAGGCTATTATATAATCAGATGAAGGAGGGGGGAAGGAGGGTTTTCCTTAATTATGGAGAGAGAGAGAAAGAGAGAGAGAGAGAGAGAGATTGGGAGGGTGGTAGAGGGAATTGATGAATTTAAGTATTGGTAGAAAAAATGGTAAATTGAGGCCAAGAAATGTATTTATGGAAGGGAAAAATCCCAAGGAGTACGCAGAATAAGGAAAATTGTAGTAATTACAAACCGCAGCAAACCAGTATCATTCATTGCATTACATAAATAATTATGGATCGGAAGGAGGGAGGAGAAAGACAAAGTTCAATTTTCTGTTCAATTTTATTGAATTACTGGAAATTCAGTGATCCAAATGTTATCATTTGGCATGGAAGAATTACTATAACATTGCTAAGAATAGGAAAAAAGAAAGAAATAATATTCACCATCTATCGGCTTTTATGGCTAATTTGCCTCAACAAATTTTCTCAATTTATTTTTTGTTGGTTTATATCCGAGTGATAAATTGCATCATACCTAAGAATTTAAAAAAAGCACCAAGAAATTTAATGTCAACCAAAAAAAGCAAGGAAAACAGCTAATCCTAAAATAAATATCCAACAGTACATTATAAATTGAAGGGCAGGATTTGCCCAAGAAATTAAATGACTACACCCAGAAATTATATAGGAAAGAAGAGCTGATTTAAATGGGAAACCGTGAAATTATTATGACCTGTTTCCAATCGGGCAAATACCAGAAGCAGTCCCTTTAATTTAGATAGATTACATCATCCCCCTTGTGTTTCTAATTTCTTAGTACTATACGCTATAACAAGTGCAAAGATAATATAATTCCTCCACGCATCAAACGCTGTGTAATTAACTTTGATCCCATGGAAAATAATGCTATATTTTTTTGGCTGATATATTAATACAATAACATTTATTGAATCGACCAATCTAACATCGAGCATGAGAATTTTTTTTTAAAATGTCAACATTTTTAGAAAAATATTTAAAATAACTCTGAAAGTGATGCTACATATACTATTATATCTATCCATGTTATATGGTTACACTACTTAAATAGAATTAATACATCACATGACAGTCTCATCAATGATGTGTGTGTGAATATCATTAAATTCAAGACGCGTAGGTGTCAAACTTGCCGATATAGTGCCCAATTAGAGTTCTAATTTAATTATTCTTCTCAAACTTGAGGTATATTTACTTGTAGAAAAGAGTGGTTTTGATTTAAGACTTCGATGTAATGATTTCGTATTGGAAAGATATTTAGTTATTTTACTTACCGACGCGGAAATTATTAATCGTTTTTTGCTCCGTGTATTACCAAATTCTACGGCACAGTGAAGCTCGTTTAATGCAACAATGCTCTATAACACTAGAAGTATAATATACTCGTGTACATTTGACATGTTTTGATAGATAGTAAATATTTTAGGTATAAAAAAATCAACGTAGAGGACAAATGATGATCTTGCTTTTAGTAATCAGTTGGAATATTACTGTTTTCGTAGAAAACCCTTCCCCAAATCAATATTGTTGTTTCGCTTCACCTGCTAATTTACAGATACGCATTCATTTCACTATTTAGGCAGAGTTAGCATCTAACAATCCACTAGGTGAGTTAATATATCCGCACATGAATGTACTTATTATCCACGTCAAATCTTTGACTTTTAATTTATAAGTTAACCGGCCGCGAATCTTATACATTATTCGTATCATTCAATCCGAAAATTCAAAATACTTTTCGTCCTGTGTAGATTGCACAAATTACTAATTTCTATTTACAGGAAAAATAATAGCGAGTAATATATTATTTTATGATAAAATTAACTAATTTTAATTCGAGTTGATATGAAATAACTGATTAAGAGATATATAACTTCTAGATTCCACACGATCATTTCGATTCGCTTAGATATTATGAAAGTTTCTTGTAGTATGGCAAAGCAGAATTTCATATTTAACACCAATTAAATTCGGTGGATCGCTAATCTAAATTCTAGGGTTCCCGCCCTCAACAGTTTTGAAATTCCATGCTAGGCAGAGAACGTTAAAGGAAGAAATTGTTTTCTCATTACCGTTCCCATATCTTAAATTCCGATGAACCTGATTTAATGAGAACTGGCCAGTTGGGATTAAAAAATTAATTCTGATTTGCTTTTAATAAATAGGGTATTAATTTGGGGATCTAATGAGAGCCACCAAAGGCCAAAACTACATGCAACTTCTTCTTCTTTATTATATCTTATTCTTGGTCAATATTGGATAACATTGCATTTATATCCATCATTATGAATTTTGAATAAGACCATGTAGAATTTATTGGTTTACAAGGGGTAATTGGATTTCATATAAAACATTGTCAGAAATGGTTTGGTTTTGCTAGATGGAATCATCAACTAATCCAAATTTGAAACATCATCACATGACGACATTTTCATGAGTATAATTTTTTGCTAGGAGAAATAAAATCAACATTTGGATCCATCTATTTACACGTCAAATACATTGTGGTTTAAAAATGGTTGACGGTTGTAAATATTTACCATAGTTAACAGTAATTTTTTTTTTTGAGAAGCCATATTTAGCAGTAAGGTGACTTTGTGATTTTGACCAATTTTTTTGAACAAATAACTCCAACTCTTATAAAATAAATATAAAAAGCTTTAAATAGCTGAAATTTCAAGTGAAAATTTTCCTATTTCCCCTTCCCCTCTCTCTCTCCTCATTCTTTCTTTCTATCCCTTCCTCTCCCATGAGTACCACTCTTTGCGCCGAGACAATCTTGACGTTCCATTCGCGCATTGAATCAACCTAAAATACTATATTTATATTCTTATTTTTGAAAAATATTATTTTGAACAAGACAATTTGTTTCTTTTTATGAGTATCAAACGATGTGTAGAGGACAACCATCATGCTAAAATGAGGACTGCATGAAAGTATATGCGATCTATCTCTCAGGGGGAATGCAGAGGATGAATAGTGATGAATCCATTAAGATAAAAATACGTTAATTACGGATTTGCGATTGAGAATACATTATTGTTAAATAATTATTTAAAATATTTTCATATGATTCAAAAGTTCCATTTAACTCAAATCTTAACTATTGATTCCATAAATATTTGGATCTTTGGTGGTATAATAATCATGTTGCTTTTTACTACAGTCTACAGTACATCAAAGATTTATCAGGACAAGATATAATTCTCTATTTGGAATCCCCTGCGTCGGTTTAGACGGATAGTGGTTTATGATTGTAACATTTGGATCTTAATTTTTCTAATGGGTATACTACGGCGTGGTTTTGACTACGCCCACGTTCAGGGTGTTGTAATACCTTTTTTTTTTTAATAAAGCTCGCTTATAAAAATAAGAGTTACAGGAAAATGTGTCTCGATCAATTCTAATGTTAGTCGTCTCTTAATTACACTGACAAGTGAACATCTTCACAATTTTATGTAATTTCCGCTTGACCTAAGTTACCAGCTAATGAAAAGTTGGCTGCAATTTATAACCTAAAAAATGTGCCTGTGGCCAACCGACCCAGCCAGAGTTTAAATATGCGACTTTAATAGATGTAATGAATATGAATACGTACATAGCCCCAAATAACATTCAATTGAAGGCCAACCATATCTGCAAGTCCTCGTCTATCTGTTGAGAGAGCAAATGGGTAATGATGACACTGTTAGTACTTGCATGCTTTGAAATTCTAGTCAAATATTTATTACGAGTTCTTAGTCTTCATCTTTTCGAAGGGAATGCACTTAGCATTTGATTCCGGAGATACCAGATATAATCTCTATCAAATTTTAATATTGTCAATCATTACCAATCATATTTATGATCTTTATTTTTTCAATTTAGCAAGTAGTTGGCAATCTCATCTTCAGTAAATTTGGCGTAAATTTGGCGATTAATACATTTTATCTTTGAAAATATATTATCACTTGTGCGAGAAAATTTATTGCAAACTAGAAGGATTTAGTGTATTCGAACAAACAGAAAAAATACGTGTAAATTGTTTTTACTAATCCGAATACCAAAATTAGAAAGAATCGAATGGGTAACATCGAAAAGCATATGACGTGCTCTATTATTCTCCCTCCCGATAAAAGAAATCTCTGTTATTATTGGCCAAAATGATCCACAATTCCCGGAATTTTAGGGGGGTGAATTTCAATCCAACGGCTTCAATTTTCCCGAAACGAAAGAAGGGGCATGGACCCTTTGTGGAAACTTTCTATTTTTTTATATATATTTTGGTAGGAAGGGCCAAGGGGGCTCACAGGCCCATTTAATTAAGTAAACTTTTATTGGAAAGATTTATAATGCACCCGATTAACTTACTACTGCGGATGAGAATCGAAATTTCTACTATGATCCAAATATATCTGATTTAATATTATATTAATCGTTAAGATTATAAATGTTGTTAGTAGACCTTATGAATTTTTATTTTATCTCCTTGATTTTTTATAAAGTTGATTGGTCTAAATCACTCATTGGTGATCATCCAAATTTAGTAAAAAAGGCAAATAAACATTCAACTTTTTATTAATATTAAAAAACAAAATGATTACTTTAATAGTCAAAACATCCAAATGCATATTTATTGAAAAAGTAGAGATTGTGCAACTATCTATATGATCATAATGTAAGCTAAGGCATGTTTCGAAGTGGACATCTACGACCCAGCTACCTCCCTTCAATTATGAATGAAATGCATCTCACCATCCAACACAAAATATAAATTGATGAATATAAATCGATAATGGCACGTCGATCAGAGCACTCTAAGATCATCTCGAGTTCTAAAACTCCACCTGAACAATAAATTATATTATGATAATTTTTGCTTCACATAATGATCGCGCAGAGGAACAAGTGCATCTTTGATCATCACACTCCTTGCGTTGATAGCGCTTTCCTTTCTACGTTGATTAATTAATTTACCTTTCAAAAACAAATGATCGCGCAGAGAGAGATCAGATCGTTTATTTTTTTTTAAGGAGATTAATAAATTTACGTTTCAAAAACAAATAATCGTGCAGAGAAATTAGATGTACCAGAGATTAAATACATCAAATACATCAATAGATTCTGATTCCAAAATCCAGAAAAGGTTTCAGTGCTAGCCACAATAACTCTTAGGATTGTCGTATTTAAGCCGAAAGATTCAGCCAGATTACTTGGATATCTTGTATTTAGTTCACCCACATCCTTAGATCTGTTGCTGCAGGAGAAAAAAAAAAAAGCCTCCGGATTATAGGGCGACCTGTAATAAAGTAAGTTCTGAATCTCCTTATAATTTTTAGGATATCAATAAAATCACATTCATATCAGATATATATAGCTATCGTAATTCATGAATGAATTTATGAGTCTTTTGAGAGTACAATTATGTATAATAATGCTATTGGAAATTATAATAGACTGGCAGCTGCAATCTCTTTTGAAAAAAAGTATACGATCACTCATTAATTTGAAAATAATATATAAATCAATTCAATTTCACTTGTAAAAAATTGCAGTGCTACTCATTTTTTTAAAAATCAATATATTTCAAACATATTGTATGTTAAGAGATTTTTGAAAAATAATTACAATGATCTCCGATTTTTTTTTTTTTTACATTATTGCATATTTGAACGATCAAACCCAAAACTTCTATGTTCAGTAATAATAATATTTTTCTTGGCTTTTCAACAATTGATCTAAATAATTATTGATTATCTAATATAGCATTTTTACTGATTTAGATACTTGGGAACATAAGCTGTAAGGTGACCTACTTATGAAATTTGCATCAGATTTCACTTAAAGCACTCTGAATGCAATTTATATAAGCAGTTAGCAGTCTCATGAAAAGACTGGGACGGGCACTTTAATTTCCCGGGCTCTAAAATGTACTCAATTGAAATAAATGGTTGTCATTTATTTTGTGAAGCAAAAAGTGGTTGCCTTCTTTGATGGCTAAAGATTCTTGGTTAAATGCTGAATTTAATTACGGCTCTAACAAGTAGACGTCGATCTTTTCCACAAAATTAAAGAGCCCATTTATGTCTATTGTTACTTTGGATGACCCGGTGAGACTAGCGTGATTAGGACCGTAATGGAAAAGCCCAAGTTAATATTGTATAGCCCATTAAGAATATTGGGCCGAAAATACACACCCTGAGGACCCTCACCTGTCTAGATCGAGGCAATACTCAGTTTCTTACCCAATCCATGTCTAATGTCTTAGCTGAAGCATAGGCAGGTATATTTAAATTTCACAATAAAAAGTAAAAACTAACACGCACTTATGTATTAAGTTAATAAAAATCTTAAGTTCGTTCTCAATACAACAATAATAAATATTTTTTCGAAATATTTTGGTGCTTTTAGCAAGTTTTATTGAGTTAAAATTTAGATTATGCTACATAATCATATCTAAATATAAATTAGTTAAGACTAAAAAACTAGTCGTGGGATCAACCAAAACTCTTCTTGCCTTTTCCCTATTTTGAAATAGGGCAAATTACCCCCAGGTCCCTTGTCTTTACCAAAATCTTCTATTGGGTCCCTCCTTTATCATAAATGATTAATCAGTCCCTGTTTTATTCAAAAATGTTGGTCTCGAGTCTCCACCGACCAAATCAGACTTTTATATTATTTTTTTGTCATGTGAAATGACTATTTTACCCTTCACAAAACGACAAATTTTATCTTATTTTTGTCGTTTTGTGAAGGGTAAAATAGTCATTTCACATGATAAAAAATAATAAAAAAGTTTGATTTGGTCGGTGGGGACCCGAGACCAATATTTTTGAATAAAACAAGGATTTAATACTCATTTATGATAAAAGAGGAACCCAATAGGAGAATAATGTAAATATCAGGAACTTGAGGGTAATTTGCCCTTTGAAATATTATAACTGTTTGGTGATTCCTTTCGTGTGGTTTGTAGAGTTTTGGAATAAAATTAGGGACTAAATTGAAAAAGATGAGAACAGAAAAACCCGAAACGACGCCGTGAAGAACCAACCAACTCAATCTAGAAACAAAATCTCCACGAAGACGACGAGCAGATAAAAGACGGCAAGTTTAACCGCTCTTTTACCTCAATTCCAGAAATAACATCAGAAAAAAATAAAAATAAAAAAGGAAAAGAAGAAGCTTGGAAAATGGGCAACAGCCAGTCCCCTCCCGCCGATCCCCGCTTCGCTTCCGCTTCCAGGTCACCGCCTCCCCTCGCTTGTTCTTCTATTCTCCTCTCTTTTTTGTTCTTTTTTTTTAATAATTAATTAGTTTTTGTTTCCAATTCCAATAGAGCTTTTACTCAGAATGAGCTAGAAGAGCTCAGGTCCCTGTTCGATTCTCTAGCTTCCCAGTCTCAGAGCGACGGCCTCTTCGTTTCCCCTGCTGTATTTCAGGTGGGTCTTTGTCATTTGTTGTTTCCCGAGTTTAAAAATCGAATCTTTGGGGTTGGAGTGTGGTAGTTGAATCAAAAGTTTCGAACTTTGTAGGCTTATTTCGAAGCGAGAGGCGTGCTCGGAGCGAGGCTGTTCGATTTGGTGACGCAGAACCGGAGGGACGGGAGGCTTGGTTTTGAAGACCTCGTCATTGCCAAAGTAAGGCCGAGCATGTTCAATCCGCGTAAAGGTGATCCGGATTTTCTTTCTGTGGTTGTTTGATTGTGATTTTGATGGTGCAGAGCCTTTACGAGAAAGGGACACGGGACCAGATTGAGGAGTTTGTTTATCAGTTGATTGACACAAACGGGGATGGAATTGTCGACAGGTAGTAACGGACCAGTTTCTGGCTGCCTCTTTTGTTGAGTTTTCGGAAATATTGTTCTGCAAATTTCGTAGTTTGCATTTATTTTGCTTAATTGTATGTTCTGTTGATAGGTCCGATCTAGAATCCGTTCTTCTCGTGATTTTTGAAAGTGTGTTTTCCCACGAGGATTCTGTCTCTGCATCAAGTTCACTTCCGGACATGGTTAACGTGTTCCTTGGTGCTTCTACTTTTGCCAAGGACAATGGAACAGATGCTGAGAAATGCATGTCATTTGAGGAATTCAGAAGCTGGTCTGCACTTGTTCCATCAGTCAGGAAGTTTCTTGGAAGCTTGTTGACACCACCAACCAAAGGTTCTCCACTTCCACTTGCTTTTTCTCGTGTTGTTCTCGAGTTTATCTATACCTGTTCTCTACCGTGTTTAAAAGGTGTTATCTTCTCTAACACAATCTAAGAATAAAACACAAAGTTGTGTTGCTGACTTTTGAAGTCTTGTTTAGTTGAATAAGCAATATGAGACTGAATACTGTTAAAACCTTGTGCAGCAAGACCCGGGTTCCAAGTTCCTCAATTGGTATATGATAAAAATATTTCGGATGATGGATTGCTGTTGAAGGAGGAATTTGCTTGGCATATAGGAGGTGCTCTTTCTTCAAACGAGCTAGAGGAATGGAAATTATTGTATCATAGTACTACGAGTGGCCTGAGTTTCAACACCTTCTTGGGCAGCGTGGCGTAAGTATCGTGCATCTTGTCGCATTCAGATTTTGGCTGGGCAGATTATACCAATTTTCTGGTGTGTTTAATCGGACATATCAATATGGTGCAGAAATGACGAAGGGCCAACATTGTTGATCATTAAGGACGGAGAAGGCTGCATATACGGGGGATATGCTTCTCAGCCCTGGGAGAGGCATGCTGATTTCTATGGGGGCATGAAATCTTTTCTGTTTCAACTGTATCCCAAGGCGTCGCTTTACAAACCTACGGGAGCAAACAATAACTTGCAATGGGTACATCCTGATAACTGATTTCCACCCTTTTTTTTCTACTCTTTGGAAGCCTAGCTCTAAATGTAAGGGCTTGTTGCAGTGCGCTGTGAACTTCAGCTCAGACAGTATCCCCAATGGTATAGGCTTTGGAGGACGGATAAATCACTTTGGCATGTTCATTTCAGCGAATTTCGACCAGGGGCATACATTTGCGTGCACCACATTCGGCAGTCCTTGTCTCTCTAAGACTAGCCGGATGGTACCGGAAGTGATAGAATGCTGGGGAGTTGTACATAGGAGTCCACAGCAAGAAAAACAGGAAGGCGTTAAGGGCTCTGTGCTGGAGAGATTTAAGGAGGATCGCAATATGCTTAACATGGTGGGCATTGCAGATTCAAGCAACTGAGCGTTAGTTATCAAAGGAATAGCATCATCAATTTGAAGATACCGTGTAACATCGTGACGGAGGATCCAACCAACAGGTTGAAAAAGGTCTAAATGTATCAGAACAAGATGATTGTTGTTAGGCAAATGCTAACAGTTTGAATCAATTTCTTTGTTATATATAAACAGCTGTGTGAAACCGGGTGATTCACAATATTCATATCAATCATGTTTTTCATTTGTCCTAACTAGAGGGTTGCATCAGGCATGTCCGTTGCAAAGATGCTCAAATGACCCAGACGAGGCAACTTACACATGCATCAAATAAACACTGGTTTGTTAGCACAGGGCTGGGCGATCTCGAAAGCTACTAATCGTAAACAAAGTGTGACACCTCAAGGAAAATCTTTGTTGTCAAATGCCGCAATTAACAGCAACAAGGACATGCTACACACGAGTAATGGTGGCAAACAGTTAAAGCAATATACATTGCAGACCAGCATAACAAAGAGTTGCAGACCAGTACTGCAACACTAAACACTCGAAATCGAGAGCATCAGACAATTCAAAAACAAAAGCAACAGACTACTCTCAACTTGGACTGTCAATGCAAGTGTTAGCGTCACAAAGTAAAACCCAGTACTACAAACAACAAGGCTAAACATGTATAGCGGAACAAGCACTATGCTCCGAGAAAACACGGCAAAATAGAGAATAAAACCATAAAGATTGTAAACCAGAAGACTGCACAAGGGTCTGAGTTCTCGTGGTACGAACAAATAGCCCCAAATAAGATTCCAAGCAGCAGTCAAATGTAAACACATAAAACTACATACTACACCAACACCGCAAAATCAATGATATGTATGAAGAATGTGATTTACGTCAAACAAAATCACACATTGGAGATAGGAGATACAAAAAGAAACTAGAACACGAAAGCACCAATTTCCAGTCATTAAAGGTTCACATTCTTCAACCAGAAACTCCAAAAGTGCAAAACACCGGAAACGAACATCCAAAATATAACAGTAACCAAATACTCGGAAGTTCAAATAACTAACTTATCATATCCATAAAGACTCAAAAATCAATACTTCCTGCCGGCACCACGGCCGAAGCCAAACTGGGGAGCAACAGGTGCAACAGCGACTGGATCAACCTGGGACACACCGGGGAGGTCAACGATCCCGATCGACGCCAACATGTCAATAGTCTCCTTGTCGACTGCAATCAGATCGGTGTCGATGGCTGACCGCTCGGGGACGAAGTCCATGCGGCGCTCGCGCTCCTCCTCCTGCAACTTGAGCGAGATTCCCCTCACCGGTCCCTTCTGGATCCTCTTCATCAGGTGAGTGGAGAACCCCGCGATCTTGTTCCGGAGCCTCTTCGAAGGGATGATGGCCACTTCCTCCAGAATCTTCTTGTTCGTGTGGAAGTCCAGGGTCATCTTCGAGTAGTAGCGCTCGATCACCTGACGAGACGACTTCTTCACCGTCTTGGTCCTCACGCGCCCCATCTTCTTCTTCTTCGGTTGGTTGTTAGGGTTAGGGTTTCGAGCGGCTGCCGGGAGAAGAGTATTTAATGGCGAGTGAGGATTTAGGGTTTGGGGGTGTTTATATATAATGTCGATTGAGTGGAAGCGAGCGCAAAGGCGGGGATGAGTAATGAGTTTTGATTTGGGCCTTTAATGGGCCTATATTCTTATAGGAGAGTCGGGAAGATAATTGGGCTTCTGACTTCAAATCATGGGCCTGTAACTAAAGTCACCAATGTAATGGAAGTACATCAGAGAGATAGATTACCTAACTGTCCAGTTAGTAGTTAATTAGAGTCTCGACATATAAAAGAACACCGGATTATTCTTATCATACAATTAAGGATGGGCAGAGCTTTTGGTTTTTCATATTGTTAAAGATTGGAACAACCGACTAATTATGTCTGATTTAAAAATTCGGATGAAATTAGGTACATTAATATTGATATGATCGCACCCTCGAGACATAATATTTCATCTTCTTCATGACATTACTGCCCAGTTGTTTTTTTCTGATAAACTTAATTTTGGTGTATTCCTTTTTTTTCCTGTTTAAGATGTAATATTGTTCTGATCGGGAGTAATAAAACATTTATTTATTGATTAAAAAAAACTCACAAGAAAAACACACGGAAAAGGAACAAGGAAAACAAAGGACATGAGTTGCTTCAAATAGCCGGCTAGATCAAGCTAAAGAAGGTTATTCATAGCGAGGGTGAATGATGGATTTGTAAGGCTATAACCTCCATCGACAACCAAGTTGACTCCACTCACATATTTTGACTCATCACTCCCGAGGTAAACAGCCGCCTGCGCAATGTCTCGAGCTCCAAGAACAGAGCCTTTCAGGTTCCCTGCCAAGTATGCGGCCTCCTCCAGCTTGCTCTTATCGTCCCCCAACGTTGCGGCCATCGGGGTCGCCACGAAATAGGGAGAAATGCAGTTCACTCTGATACCGTGTTGCCCCAGTTCAACACACATGTGCTTTGCCATGCCCACCAGGCCGGCCTTGGTCGCGCAGTACGCAACCAGGCCGGGCCCTAGGACGCACACGGAAGACACGCTCGATGTGAAGAGGATCACACCGCTCTTTGCGGGGATCATGACCCTCGCTGCGTGCTTGGCTCCCAAAAAGGGTCCAAACAGGTTGACGTCAAGAACCCGCTTGAAGTCCTCATTTTCTGCATCCAAGATGTTCGCAATGGGTTTCCCTGATATCCCTGCATTGTTGAACATGATGTCTAGCTTTCCGAACTTGGAGACGGCCAAATCCACAGCGTTCCGGACGTCAGCATCGCTCGTCACGTCGCAGTGGACGTAGGAGACGGTCTCATCGGGACCAAGCTCTCTGCAGAGGGATTCTCCGAGCTCGTCTTGTATATCAGCTATTAGGACTTTGGCTCCCTGCTTCAGGTATAACCTGACGGTGCATTCTCCCAGCCCGCTTGCTCCTCCCGTTATCAAAGATACCTTGCCTTCCAACCTTAGAATCAAATCCGTGATCAGTTCAGATTCGAATTGTACAACAACTTTTACCTTTTTCTGACAGTTTTAAACTTGACACTTCTGATTAAATTCTCAACAGTTAATCGATCTACACACATTATCAAAATTGTAACAACCAATTCGGATTTACTTTTACCTCCCGATTACGGGCGTAGCAGGAGAGCTTGAGCTCATGATGTTATTGATCTTCTTGCGGGTTAGAATCAGATTGATCAAAAATGGAGTGATGGGTGGGGGAAAAAAGGATAGTGGCGTTGGTTTGATTGATATGGGAATAATCATTTAAATTTGTACAATCCGACAAACCTAAAGTACAAAAGATTCTTGACCCAAAAAATGTACAAGATTCTTTATGTCATAACGTCACGTGGAATCCATAGGGGCTATATGAAGACAGATAAAATTTGTCGGCAACCATGAATGTGCACATGTTAAATATTATTCAAGTTGGTGGTTTGTATTATTAGACAACGTGGTATTTTAAAAATTGTGTTTCGATTTGGATGATTTCGTATAGCTTTTCATTTACTTTTTGGTTATTTCTTAATTTAATTAAATATGTTTGACAATAGAAACGTAGTATACAATTTAACGTTGCTAAATTTGACCACATACCTCTTAGATATATATATATATATATATATATATATATATATATAATATTATGTGGTTAGACTGGATTTAGTTCGGTTACACAAGGACACAGAGGAGAAAAATAACCTGGAAGTAGCCTGGGTGCTTGTTTCAACCAGGTCACAAGATCAAGTAAACAGGAATCTACAAGTATCGGTGCAAAGGAAGAGTTTCCGGATCTCTATTAATGAGATAACACTAATGGAGGAAGTTCCCACCGTTCTTGGTCTTGCAAAATATGGTACTGATCTGTTGAACTTCTATGGGCTGGACGGAACTCAATCACCAAAGGCGGCTCCGGCGAGTGTGGAAGGTGATGGATTCCAACACCACTCACTGAATCAACTGACAGAAACAGGCGTGGCTTTGGGAGCACGCGGTGGCAGAAAAGAAAGGAATATAGGCTATGTCTGACATACATTCTCCACTCAACCGCACCAATGCTTCTCCCGAGTCAGTGGGTAATATTAATATGGTCCCATGCTCTTTTGCTGGAAAAGTGTTAGATACTTTTCAAGAGAATCAAAAGGGAACGGATGGGCCGTCCAATTTAGATGAGGTGTTGGGCTCACAGGTCGAGCCTTGTGATGAGGATTTTGGGCCCGTGGAGACCCCAACCCTCGCTAAAGGAGAGGATGGAAATAAAAAGGGCGGACTGCTGGGACAAAGGGGAAAAGTCAATCGAATAGGTCAGCAACTCGGTTTGGTGTGGGATGTACAGGGAGAGGATATCCTTTCTACCATTAAAAATGCTCTTACAAGTGGCAGAGTCATGGAGAAGAGCCCGGCTCCATGAATCTTGCAACCTGGAACATCCGAGGGGCTAATTCCCCTCGTAAAAGGAAGATGGTGAAAAGTTTGGTTAGGAAGTATAATATTGGTTACCTACTTATTCAAGAATCTAAGATGGAGGAGCCAACCCTTGCCAAGATCAGGAGTATGTGGAGGCGCGAGGAATGCCCGTTGTGTGACTCAGAGGACGAATCGGGAAATCATCTCATGTTGCTCTGCACAATTACCTGGAAAATCTGGAGCCACTTCGTAAGGAAGATTGGAGTTAGTTGGTGTGTAGGAAGCTAATTCGTCCTAGGAGCTTTAGGCTGATACATTCCCTGTGTGGGATTTAGAGTTGCATCAGAAGGTTTATTTTGTTTTGGATGGCTTGAAGGACTGTTAAGAGTTCTTAACCTTCTGTTGAAACTGTGGTATTTTGTAACTAATCTTCGGGATTAAATATATTCATTTTACTGATAAAAAAAAATATTATGCAATTAGACTAAAATTGATTTGTCACACCAATTAAATGTTATAAGGACACAAAAATCATTATGTTGGCCATGCACCTCAACTTGATCGTGTTATTCATATTCGGTCTTCTGCTACTACATCATCACTGCCATCCTCTGTCTTCACCTTAGTCATTGTCATCTCCTTCGTCAGTTTTGTCGTCGCCATTCTCCTTGGTTGTTCTTAAGCTCAGTATACCCCGTCAGTTTCTCATTGATCATCTCTCTTCATCTTTAAGCCCAAAAGAATGTGCATTTCCTTGGGAGGGGGTGAGATGTTCGAGAAATATTTAGATAAATGGGAAATTAATTCTGATTCCCTTAGAAAGAAAGCAAATATTGGCGTGTCATAGTTATTACAAATTTGCCCAAACTTAAAGTGAAACCACAAATTATTTAACTTAAACCATTTTCCATCCGTATTTATTTGGTCAGGAATTAGAATCAAGCTAGACTGCTTTCTCCATTACGCCCGCCACACCACCATTAGTGGTGGTTGAGCCACCATCGACAATAAGGTTCAATCCGCTCACGTACTTGGAGGCATCGCTTCCCAAGTACAACGCAGCTTCTGCAATGTCTTCCTCCTCCAGCATTACCCCCTTTAGGTTGGTGATCGCCGCGATCATCCCTGTCATGGCTTTCCTATCGATACCTCCGAACATCTTGGAGAACATAGGGGTAGGTACGCCATGAGGAGAAATGCAGTTCACTCTGATCCCGAACTGACCCATCTCGACGCACAATTGCTTGGTTAGTGCTATAATACCTGCCTTGGATATTGAGTACGCGTATGGAGTGTGACCAGCGCTCACTCCAGCTATGCTTGCTGTGTAGATTATGCTGCCCCGATTCGCGGGTTTCATAACCCGCGAAGCCTGCTTTCCTGCCAAGAATGCTCCGTAGAGGTTCGTGTCAAGGACCTGCCTGAAGTTGTCGTAATTGGAGGACGAAATTACTGTATCAAATTCCCCTTGGATCCCTGCATTGCTGAAGAAAATGTCGAGCTTTCCATGCTTCGAAACAACTGCGTCCACCACGTTCTCAACGTCGCGCTCTTTCGTGACATCGCAGTGGATGTAAGAGATCCCTTGTTCGGTTTCTTGGCAGATAGAGTGACCAAGATCGTCTTGAATGTCTGCAATTACTACTTTGGCTCCGTGTTGTGCGAACAGCTTCGCGGTGTATTCGCCTATGCCACTTGCACCCCCTGTGATGACTGCTACCTTGCCCTCTAATCTGCAGACAATGTTTGAGCTCAAGTGATCGATAACCAATCATGTTAAGCCATAGAATTCAGAACAGAGTCAATGTTTGCTGATATCAGAACATGTTTAGGAAGATTTTCAACACTCATAAATTAGATCAATTCTATTCGCAATAAACGACGTGGGATTCTCTGTACGGCCCCTCAAAAGAGATTCATGTGGTCGAATATTGCACGTAATTTGACATCACCAACGTACTTTCAAGCAGAGATCGTGCTAGCACAATGGACCACAGAACAATTGGTTCTCATTCCATATAATCTTAAGGTTATAGATAAGATAATTTTCAACACTTATAAAATAGTTCATCTCACTCGCACTCTCAATAACATTGAAGTCGAGACATAGCATGCAATTTTGTGTTCTATGGATAGTACCTTTTTGCAATAGGAGCAAGAGCGGAAAGTATCGTCATTTCAATCGCTTCAGAAATTGCAAGCTCTCCCCGCAGCTCAAATCAAGAATTTGAAAGCTATCAACACAAGTGGGCAGATCTTGAAAGTAGATCCAACCTTATCTTTATTTTATTTCCCTACTGTGGGTAATGCATCCCACTAGAATCAATGTCGGTTAGATCGGACTCTGTAAATTATTCTTGTTACTTAATACATATCTACTTATAATATCATATGTATAACTTTACTGTCTTTCTAGTTAGTCAATATTATAAACCAAGTTGCCAGCCACTTCCATTTTTTATATTTTAGTGGATATCATATGACGTGGATCTTGATGGAACCACGAAAAATCAGGTTATATTTCATCTATTCGCACGCTAAGTCTGCACACAAAAGGATGTCCTCATATGATAATTTGAATGTGGATAATTTGATGTGATTATGAAAATAACTTATAGACCTAACAACCAAAGATTTATAAATTTTCTCACAAGGTCAAACTCGTTATTTAACGGAATAACAGACAACAACAGACAAAAGCACAAGCAAACGGTTCCATCAACATCAAGAACCTAAAGAATCAAACTTGACAGATTTTTTTTTTTTTAACCAACAAGCTTATACATTATCGGTTTCGTGTTGTTCTAGCTCATGTGTTGGGCACTCATTAGCATTATCATCCTAGTAATTTTGTCAGGGGACGAGACCAGGTTTGACATCCTCAACCAGGTGATTCCAGTGAATCTCAACGTCAATGGCACTTTTGTTAGGAAGCAAACTCCGCGACCTTGTCGAACCGACCATTCAATAGTAACTCAAAAGCCTTATTCTCTTCTCGCGTTCACTCGGCGATTGGCTTCAATATTGCACAGTCCCGACGTTGAATTATTCTTCAGCCAGTGTAATTAGTTTATTTGTGACGTAGGCATATTTGTTGAGTGATAATGATATGCTTCTATAATATCGTATATTCGTTTATCACACCCCTGTAATTTCATAATATATTAAAGTGACATCGTATTTTGGTTTTATTATACTTTTGAGTGTATATACATCATCAATATAATATTTCAAATAAATTTTTGTAATAGAACAGTACAAACATCTACAATTCTCTATCCTTTAAAAATATAGTGAATCAAGTTGTGAGAATAAAAAAAAGCTCTCAACGAAACGAGTCATTAATCATTATAATATGTATCAAGTGAAGGTGCATTTTTTTTTTTGACAAAAAAGAACTTCAATAAAATAACAAATAAATATACATGAAAAAACAGAAGCTCACAAGACACAGAAATAATTGAGCCACAACACCTGCTAGCAAACAAGTCTGTTAATCAGGTTGGGCAAAAAATTAGACAGATATGTACGAAGTCGCAAATGCCCAAGGAACAAACCTGTAGAACGGCTGACCGAACTTATCATGGCCGATGTGTCGTAAAAACGAGTCGAAAAAGTTCGGCCACCAACTATTCTCGGCGAGATGGGTCAAAGCATATTCTTAATTTAGATAAACTAGGAATTTGAATTAAGATTATTTAAAAAATGCATATTCTTGTGATATTTCATTAATGTTTTTTGAATCCTTACAAAATCGAGCTTCTCGCAACATCCTAAATGAACTACTTTCTAGCTGATTGTGGACTTTTTTTCGGGCGAGGATTCGGTCCTGGATGGCAGGATGGGCAATATGGCCCAGGATCGTCCTGGAAGAGAATAGTGAGGCGGGGGAAGAAAAAAGGGAGGGGGAGTGCATTAATTAATTAATTAGAACCCTAATTAATTAATTATTAATTAATTAATTACCATTAATTACTAATATTAATTATCAAGCATTAATTATTGACTGTTAATTAATCGAATAATGTGATTTTTTTAGTATATTGAAGTGGTTTTTTTAGTATGTTGAAGTGGTTTTCTTAGTATGTTGAACTGGTTCCCAATTTATGTTTAAGTGGTTTTGCCTAGTATGTTAAAGTGGTTTTGTTTGTATGTTCAAGTGATTTTCTTACTATGTTCAAGTGGTTTTCTTACTATGTTCAAGTGGTTTGTTAGTTAATGTTCAAGTAGTTTTCTTATTATGTTCAAGTGGTGTTCTTAGTATGTTCAAGTGGTCCCAAATGAATGTTCAAGTGGTTTCCAGCAAAATGTTTAATTGGTTTTCTTCTATATGTTTAACTGGTTTTCGTATGTATGTCCAACTGGTTTTCGTAGTACGTTCAACTGGTTTTCTTAATATGTTCAACTAGTTTTTTTAGTATGTTCAACTGGTTTTGTCAAAACCACTTGAATATATTGTAAAAACCAGTTCCAGGACGGTCCTGGTTCCAGGACCGAATCCAGTCCCTTTTTTTCACGTGACAAAGAAATAGATAAATGGGGAATTAATTGAAATTCCCTTCGAAAGAAAGCAAATATTTGGCGTGCCACAGTTATTACAAATCCACTCAAACTTAACGTGAAACCGCAAATTGTTCTGATCTGAACCATTTTCCATCAGTATTTATTTGGTCAGGAATTAGAAAGAAGCTAGACAGCTTTCTCCATCACGCCCGCCACACCACCATAAGTAGTTGTTAAGCCACCATCGACAAGAAGGTTCAATCCGCTCACGTACTTGGAGGCATCACTTCCCAAGTACAACGCAGCCTCTGCCACGTCATCCTCCTCCAGCATCACCCCCTTCAAGTTGGCGATCGCCGCGATCATCCCCGTCATGGTTTTCCTATCAATACCTCCGAATGCGTTGGAGAATGACGGGGTTGGTACACCATGAGGAGAAATGCAGTTCACTCGGATCCCGAACCGACCCATCTCGACGCACAATTGCTTGGTTAGTGCTATAATACCCGCCTTGGATATTGAGTACGCGTATGGAGTGTGACCAGCCGTCATTCCAGCAATGCTTGCCGTGTAGATTATGCTGCCCCGATTCGCGGGTTTCATAACCCGCGAAGCCTGCTTCCCTGCCAAGAATGCTCCGTAGAGGTTCGTGTCAAGGACCTGTCGGAAGTTGTCGTAATTGAAGGACGAAATGACCATATCAGGTTCCCCACCAATCCCTGCATTGCTGAAGAAAATGTCGAGCTTTCCGTGCTTCGAAACAGCTGCATTCACCACGTTCTCGACGTCGCACTCTTTCGTGACATCGCAGTGGACGTACGACATCATCCCCTGTTCGGTTTCTTGACAGATCGCGCGACCAAGATCGTCTTGAATGTCTGCAATTACTACTTTGGCTCCATGTTGAGCGAACAACTTCGCTGTGTATTCGCCTATGCCGCTTGCGCCTCCCGTGATCACTGCCACCTTGCCCTCTAATCTGCATACAAGGTTCCATACAAGTGATCACTAATCAATCAAACTACACAAGTGATCACCGAAATAGCCAATGTTATTTTGTCTGAATTTACATTTTGGAGTATTTGGATTCTCCGAAATCATGTGATTTTCAATGATTAAACAACGTGACCATGATCTTTTTCATCATATTATTTACCGTCAGATTTATGAATGGTTGTTTTGATCAAAGATATTAAAAAATATTGTCAACCAGATTCTGAAACTCTTTTAGGATTCTCTACCAAATCGATAAAAAAAATTATGTTTATCGGGAATTTTGTAATTAGAATTCTGATTTTTCTTTGTTTTTGTTCCCTGGATATTTTTTTCCTTTATTTCTCTTTCTTAATAAATTTTTTTTACCTAAAACAACAACAATAACCAAAACACTTTATCAAAGTATTAACTGGTATCAAAACGAGTTGAAACCAATCTTATCATCAAATCTTCATACAAGGTACAACACAAGTGATCACTTATCAACCATATTAAGCGTCATCAATTTACGAAAAGGGGATAGCATTACACCACAACAATAAAATTATTCATAACAAGCTAAGTATTGCGGAATGGATTGTACCTTTTCGCGATAGGAGCTAGAACAGAAAGTCCCTTCATTTCTATCGCTTGACAAGTATTGCGGGCTCTTTTTCCGTTGACTTGCGCTTGCTACCGGATCAAAATTTACACAATTAGTGAAGGGCAGATCTTCAAAGTAGATATGACCTTGATATTTATTCTCTTTCCCACCTGTGGAAGATGCAACCCACAATAATCAATTCATAATTTTACCCACCACTTGTTAAAAAAAAAATCAGTTTTAACTTTTACCTACCAAAAAAGGAATCATTTTTGTCTATGCCTGCCATTTTCAATTTTTGTTTTTGTCCACAAAATGGAAAATCAAAAACAATCTCTCAGCCAAATATCCACACATGGGTGTCGCATTAATTTGAATTTTTTATTCAACAACATGTAATAATTTACACTTTTTAATTTCATTGGAAAATAGATTTTATTTATTAGTTTCTAAGTTTAGCACTAGATTGGCTGGGCTCAATTACCGAATATGGCCTCGATCAAAATCTTTGACTAGACATTAGTTGGAGGCCATTGCACATTGTGTACCGTTAAAATTTTGATGTGTCGTTAAAAAACACAACTGATGTGTTTGTTAAAACTCTGAATACAAGTTAAAAAAAAAAACACCATCATCTGCATAGGCAGCCAACATTGAACAAGAAGTACAAAGCATGATTCAATAAACAAGCTGGACTGCTTTCTCCATTATGCCACCCACACTACCATTAGTGGTGGTTGAGCCACCGTCCACAATAAGGTTCAAACCGCTCACGTAATTTGATGCATCGCTTCCCAAGTGCAATGCAGCCTCTGCTATGTCGTGCTCCTCCAGCCTCACCCCCTTCAAGGTCGCTACGGCCGCGATCATCTCCGTCATGGTCTTCCTATCGATACCTCCGAATGTTTTGGAGAACAAAGGAGTAGGTACGCCATGAGGAGAAATGCAATTCACTCGGATCCCGAATCGACCCATCTCGACGCACAGTTGCTTGGTTAGAGCTATAATAGCTGCCTTGGATATTGCGTACGAGTACGGAGTGTGGCCAGCCATCACTCCAGCTACACTTTCCGTGTAGATGATGCTGCCCCGATTCGCAGGGACCATAACTCGCGATGCGTGCTTCCCTGCCAACAATGCTTCGTAGAGGTTCGTGTCAAGGACGTGCCTGAAGTTCTCGTAATCGAAGGGCGATATCGCCGTATCAAATTTCCCGCAAATCCCTGCATTGCTGAAAAAAATGTCGAGCTTCCCGTGCTTCGAAACAGCTGTGTCCACCCGTTCTCAATGTCGTGCTCTTTCATGACATCGCAATGGACGTACGAGATCCCCTGTTCGGTTTCTTGACAGATAGCCTGACCAAGATCATCTTGAATGTCCGCAATTACTACTTTGGCTACATGTTTCGCAAACAGCTTCGCGTTGTATTCGCCTATGCCGCTTGCACCCCCTGTGATGACCGCTACCTTGCCCTCTAATCTGCATGCAAGGTTCAACATAGATGATCACTTATCAATCGTATTAAGGCTCCTCATCCATTAATGAAAAGGTTAGAGCATTACACTAAAACAATAGCCTTATAATTCAGACAACAATCAAAACTATTTAGGTGGTATCAGAGCGGGTTGAAACCCGATCATGCCCTCTAATTTGCATACAAGGTTCAACACAAGCGATCACATATCAATCATATTAAGCCTCATCCATTTATGAAAAGCGGTGAGCGATACACTACAATATTGTACCTCTTCGCAATAAGAGCTACAACTTAAGGTCCCATCACATTAAAATACTACTGGGTATATATAATTTCATTATTGATGCAATTTTATTCGTGTATAGACATGAAATGTTAATTCAGTAATCTCAATTGATCAATGGGCCAGACTCAATTATCCGAATGGAGATAAGGGGCCCAGGTGCAGAATCTTTTACTGGAATTAGATAGGGGCCGCGCGAACGCAGGCCCCCACTACCACAAATTATGACGTAGGATCTCCCACATTGGGGAGACCTTAGGCTTGCGCCCCTCCAAAGTGCAATGGAAGTCACAAACCTAGGCCATGGGCCTTATTGATCACCCATTGACCCCGTCCAGGTAAGTAATTATAACAATGTCGGGCCATTCTATTATATAGTCACTTTCCAATGTGTCTAATGTTGCTTAATCCGATGTGGGAATCGATCTTCCTTTTCCTCTCTGAGTCCACTCTATTTTTCCTTCTCCTCTAAACCAGTTTAGTTATTCCATAAAAAAATAGATTTTGGAATTATGTTGTATGATCATTTTTCAGATAAGATCCCTGGTTTTTAAATCATTAATCCAGTTAAACTTTTTCCCAATGTTTGTCAATAATTTTGTAATATGTTGCTGCCATCGATTATATACAGTGCAATGTATACATGCGTGTTATATATATTTATACATATCTTATTGTTATTTCTTTTTGAATATTTATGTATTATTATTTCAGTTCTATGTATATGTACCGCTGTCTGATGGAAATTGATGGATGATAAAGGTGGATTTAATGACCCAGTAGGTGAGTGAATGGCCAAAGGCCCATAAAAAATAATTGTGATTGTGACAACTTATATTTTGCTCTTGTACCTAGATTTCTCACTCCATCTCCGATATTATGTGGTTCACACGAGCTCTAAGTGTGCAGAAATCCATACTCAATGAATTCTAAAAATATATACATTTTTTTTTGGTGAAAAAAAAATATATACATTTAATGTCCCTGTTCTGCTAGTTGAATTTAACGTTTTTAAAATAATTATATTCTTAGTTGTATTTAGCACCAAAATGCCAAATAATTCAAAGAATTACATAAAATATAATTTATTATTTGCATGTCAAGTCCCACATAAATATATGGCGATTAACGTATGTAAAGCTTAAGCAATAATAATATATAAATCATTTGTAGGTGCATCCTTCGTTCCTCATTTTTAAATATTCAAAATTTACTTTAGTTTGAATGCATGGAAACGTCAAATCATTGCAAATTTTCTAATAACAAAACTTAATTTAAACCCTTTTATCAAACAAAACTTTTAATTTAAAAAAAAACTAGTTGATTCTCGACCGCAAGATCTAACCAAATAATTAAACAAACTATATCGACAACCAAATCAACTATTCTCATACGACGCGCAACGACATCTTTCCTCGGCACAGAGATGGGACGCGTAGTTTGCACGTACTAGAAGCGAAAAAAAACTGATTGACAAGATCTAACCAAATAATCAAACAAACTATATTGACAACCAAACCAATTATTCTCAGACGACGCGCAACAACATCTTTTCTCGGCACAGAGATGGGACGCGTAGTTTGCACATGCTAGAAGCAAAAAAAAAAACTGATTGGCAAGATCTAACCAAATAATTAAACAAACTATATTGACAACCAAACCAACTATTCTCAGACGACGCGCAACAACATCTTTCCTCGGCACAGAGATGGGATGCGTAGTTTGCACGTGCTAGAAGCGAAAAAAAAACTTATTGGCAAGATCTAACCAAATAATTAAACAAACTATATTGAAAACCAAACCAACTATTCTCAGACGACGCGTAGTGACATCTTTCCTCGGCAAAGGGATGGGACGCGTAGTTTGCACGTGCTAGAAGCGGAAAAAAAAACTTATTGGCAAGATCAAACCAAATAATTAAACAAACTGTATTGCACGTAGTTTACACGTATTTTGCACTTAGGGGCGTCTATCCAGGGATGACCATCCATTATGGGTTGGACGTCCTTCGTGGGACTCTTTTATTTTTTTTCTTTCAATCTACTTCGTATACTAACATAATAATTTGTTCAAATTAATTTTTAAAGATAAGATTTGTGATAGAAAAAATTAGAATTATATGTAACTTAATTTTTTTTGCAAATAGTCATTTTTCTATCTCTATGAATGAGTTTCAAATGTTAACATATTTTTCACTCAATCTAAACTTTTTTCTTCTTATTCTTACTATGGATCCAAAAAATCTTAACTCTCACAATTTTCAACCATTTTTCAATCTTTTTTTTTAATTTCTGAAGAGTTTGCAAATTTCGAACCTTTTTATTTTTCCTAATTTTTGCCAAATCTTTTTCAAATTTCGATACATGAACATCATAACCCACAAACCATTTCACAAAATTTGCCTATTTGAGCTCGTAATAATTTTAAAAAATTTAAGATGTTTTAAAAAATGTGGATTAGAGAAAAATTAAAATAAATTGAGTTGAAGATGTGAATGAGAGAGATATATTTATTCGTTGAAAACGAGTTTGGGTAGAAATATGTGCGTGAGTAAAAAATTTAGTAAAATGAGTTGAATTGATATGAATGAATGAGAAATTATTTGTGTATTAAGAAAATGGTTAGAGATGGATTGGTCCGAAGATACGTTGCAGATAGTCTCAGAGTTTTCAGATTGACCCGATATGGTTTAAGTTCTTGACAACTGTCAAATCCGTCCAACCGCTCTTTTTAAAATAACGATAAACCAATCAAATGTTTCGAAATAAACAAAACTTAACCAACTATATTAGGAAACCTTAGAATAGTGAAATTACAAATAAAAGGCACTAAAATCACTCGATAGTTTTTTTGTTTTTTCTGGATGAGGGCATTTTCCAGATATATCCATACCGCGAAAATCACAAAACTAAAAAAGGAAAGAAAACATGCATGCGGTTGATAAACCAATCAGCAAGTGGCCGACGCGGCAACTATTTTATTTATTGTACCTTCATTCTGAATCTACCCGTACCAAAAATTAGAGCGACATTAAATTCTTCATGAGTACCATATTAAATGACTGGTTTGTGGTGCTGTAACCTCCATCGAGAACCAAATTGAGGCCACTCACGTACTTGGCCTCGTCACTGGCCAAGTACAAGGCAGCCTCCGCGGCATCCTCGGTCTCCGGCACAACCCCTTTCAGGTTGGCGGACTCGCACACCACTTTCTCCACGAACCCTTTGTCCCTACCCATCGCGTTCCTCAGCAGAGGAGTGGCGATTGCGCATGGAGAAATGCAATTGACCCTAATACCGTATTGCCCTAGCTCTACGCACAAATTCTTCATTAACCCAACTACCGCGTGTTTTGACATCGTGTAAGCGTGCGGAGACTCTCCGCACGATACAGACGCCACGCTGGAGGTGAAGAGGATCACGCCCCTCTTCGCGGGTATCATAACCCTAGAAGCGTGCTTGGCCCCTAAGAAACCTCCGTAGACGTTAATATCAAAAACCCTCTTGAAGTTCTCGTTGTCGGCGCCTAGGATTGTGGGGTCAATGTTGCCTGTTATACCTGCATTGTATTAATTGTTTATACAAAAAAAAGTGAATTAATTAATGTAAGTGTGTCTATCTTTAGTAAAGTTTTAAGTTTGTATAAACTCCGACCAACGAACTTCGAATTATACCTGCGTTGTTGAACATGATGTCTAGCTTGCCATACTCGGACACCGCGAAGTCGACGACGTTCTTCACGTCGGAGTCGCTCGTCACGTTACAATGCACATACGAAACGACGCCGTCCGAGCTCTTGGAGTTGAGCTCGTCGGATATCGATCTGCCGAGGTCATCCTGGACGTCCGCTATTACGACCTTGGCCCCGTGACGAATGAAAAGCCTAGTAGTGCTTTCGCCTATCCCGCTTGCTCCTCCTGTGACTATTGCAACTTTCCCTTGCAACCTGAATCATTATCAACTTTAAAGGATTAGTAATTCAAAAATTATACCACTTCGGATATGTATTAGTCGTGAAATATTCGAATACTTGGTAGTATCAACAAAAAAAAAAATAATCAATTTTATTTTAGATAAATTGTTAACCGGAAGCGAGATCGAGCCGATGAAGGGACTTGGTTTGCTTTACCTTTGGGGATTAAGACACCCGTTTGAATTGGAGCAGTTCATGTTGCTCTGAGAACGGATCGGACAAGCGAAATCTGGAACTATTTTTGTTTTTGATTCTAAGGTGTAGTAGTGTGCATATATATTATTATTGTTCAGTGGCTAACTTATAATGCGTGCCCTGACATGTAGACATTTTCCGGACAGTCATTAATTTTCTCTATACTCGAACAGTAATCTACACCAATATTGCCAGCACATAGGTATATATATGCATTAATATTTTACCCTACTACGTCACCGTTAAAACAATAAAAGATTTAGGGTTGATACTCAGGTACCGAGAGACGAAGAATGACATAAAGTAACGAAATGATTCAAAAAGTTGTAAATACGTATAGATTACAAGATTTTCGAACTTAAAAGACATTGGACTTTCCTTAAGTGATCTACCCTTTTATAATATTTGCGTAATCTCCAGATCCCAAAATTTGGCCTCGGATGGGATTAGCAGGCTTTCAACTCTTCGTTCGGATTGGGTTCCCGGCTCTAGGTGTACTCTTTTACTCGGAAACTGGTTATTTGTTAGTGTGGTAAATATTTTTGTAAGTGTGAAAAACATATCTATCTATATTTTTAGAGTTTTTGTTTAGATATGAAAATTATAGGCAATTGATATCATAACCCATTTTCGCACTATTCTTGTGTCATGACACATAATAAAAACAAGTGAAAGAAACTGTTGAATACAATTGAAATTGTTGGATATAAAATGCTTAACTACAAATATACTGAAAATGCCGATATCCATACTCATTATTAATGAATTGTCCTTTGTTGGAAGATGCAACTATATATTGATGGTGTTTATAGTCAAGTCACTACTGAACCGTAGGTCGAAATTACGGATAAGATGGAGCAAGTCGCTGACAAGAGGGATTCCTAGGGTCGTGACAAGAGTGTATATGAGAGTAGAAGGTCCAATTGAAATCTGGTGTCATGACTTTGACTTTCCATCTTCGGTTGGCAAAGGAATTAATTACAGTTTTATAGCCATATGTGAGGCATATTTTTCATTCACGTCTTCTCTCCCATCTTCCTTTCTTGTCCCTAGACACTTGAATAGTATCTAACCAACTTTTTCATCTCTCATAAATTTTCCACCCTAATCCTCTCATATAATTTCCACCCACATTCTCATATTTCAAGCCTTTGTTTCGTAAAAAATTAGAAAGGAAAGAAAATGAAACGGAAAAAAATGGAAGCAAAGAAAATTATGACGACTTACCTCCTAACTAATTCACGAACACGAGTGCAATTGTCCAGAAACGAGCAGACTAGATTGAAACTATTCTGCAGTAGAAATGCAACACTGCATAATAGCAAATTTTAGGCATTCAAAGGCCTGTTTCATCTATTCTCCAGCCGATATACTGACTACTAGTTAAGTGATAAGTC
>SOPF01027581.1:0-17311 GCA_012979155.1 Hypericum perforatum
GAGGAATGTTTTTGTTTGGCCTTATTCAATTGGACAGTTCCCACACCAATAAAGGGGACTTTTTCTCCTTTTGGTATTCATACGGATTGATGATGAATGGTAGAACTTATTAACAACCAAAGAGTCTTGATTATAGATAATATGATCAATTGCACCTGAATCTATTACCTAGGTTATGAGTAAAAAATATTATCAGCTATGTTCGCACTTGGGCTAGCACTTGGAGGTACAATGATACTCCTTTGATCAGGTTTACCTGTAAGGACAAAATAAATATTGCCAAATGAACTTTGCTTAGACATCTTCTTTAAGCAAGGAGCAAACAATAAAAGTGGATGGCTAATTTGTGGTGGATGACTATTTTATGGTTAGGATTTTATTTATGTTTTTGCAGTTTTGGCTCTGATATCATGTATAAACCAAAAAGGATTTGAGAGAAAATGATATCTTCCCATTACGTGACTTTACAATAAATAGAGTATAAAATTTCATATGCAAGATAAAATCCTTGACGAATGGGTAAAATCCTGATAGTCGATGCACATAGATAATTATTATACTATTCCAATATTAACACACTTTGTATACTTTATCATGGTATGGATAATACTTTTTTTAACAAGTTTAGTGTCTATTTTGCTAAACATAAGTCTCAAGAGAACAAATATAACATTCTAAAAATCTTAGAGATATCTCAAATATCCCCTCATGATAAGTATCTAAGATTATCTTCTTCTTGGAGAAGAACTAAATTGAAGCTCTCAAATTTATTCTTGATAAAATTAAGAGCAAAATTTCTAGCTGGAAGCAAAACTTTTGAACATGGTTGGAAGGAAAATTATGATTAAAGCTATCATTTCTTCTATTCTTTGATATACAATACAATGTATAATTTTTTGCAAAACTTATTGCACCAAATTGAACAGCTTATCGACAAAATTTTGATGACTTGGTGATATGGAGATCACGAAAGTGCATTGGGTGAGCTAAGATAAGCTCACTAATGCTAAGAACAAAGAAGGTTCGGAGTTTAGCGAGTTCAACACTTTTAATATTGCTCTACTTACTAAAAAAACTTGGAGACTTATCTCTCATCTCACTCTTTATGTTAAAAAAATTCTCAAGAGCTTATACTCCCACTATTCTCAGGGGCATATAATTGAATCTAGAAAGAGAAATATTTCCATTACTATTAAACTTGATTTAAGAAAAATTATAACTCGGTAACTAGTATTTCCTCTAAAAAGTCATAACTAAGTTGGGTTTTTTTTCTTTGTCAAGTTGAGATCATCATGAGCTGCATTAACTCTGTCTTTCATAATCTTATTTTCAACGAGCAACCTTTAAAATGGTTCAATCTTACTCATGGTCTTATGTAAGGTGAACCTCATTCACCTTTTTTGTTTTCATATTTGATGCTCTAGCCCTACTTTTAAATCATAACCACTAATTAGGATTCAAATTCAATTCTAATTGTCCTACCATTTATCATATTTTGTTTGTTGATGACACCTTTTTTTGAAAAGCTTATGTGGGAGAAGTTTGCGCTTATAAACATACTTTCGATACTTTTACCATGGTGTCTAGTCAAGACATTATTTTAATAAGTTTAGTGTTTGTTTTGCCAACATTCTAAAAATCTTGGAGATATCTCAAATGTCTGCTCATGATAGGTATCTAGGATCATCTATTTTTTTATGGTCTTGTGATATAATAATTAGCAAAGGGCATTGTGTGAGCTAGGATACGCTCATTGATGCTAAGAACAAAGGAGGTTTGAAGTTTAGAAATTTTGACCCTATTCTTCATGTAAAAAATTCTCAAGGACTTATACTTCCACAATGGTGACCTGATCTCTACCTCTAGGGTAGCAAACTTTCCTTGATGAAAGGAAATAAAGACTTTACTTGAGAGCATTATTCCCAGAATTGCGAATGGAACCACTTCTAGAATTTGGGGGGATCCTTGAATTCCCTATCTGCATAATGGTTAATTTCTTCTCATCCTCCTTAAGGTGTGAAATATAAACTATATTTGATGTGATATACCTCATTACTTGTGATACTCCGTATATGTATTGTATGAAAGGCTTAAGTGATTTGATTGTTACTATCCATACCATCAAGGTGCACCTTCTTTTCGGGCACACATCTTAAAAAAACTTCAAAGTTAAACACATTTGGCTGAGGGTAGGATCAGGATGGGTGACCTCCTGGAAAGTTTTCCAGGGTGCATGCGGGTGAGGACAAAGCACGCTGAAAAGATCCGTGTTGGTATAGTAGAGCCAGTCAGTCAAATGAGGGGCGTTACATTACTCATAGTCAAAATTGAAATTTGATTGATAACTTGTTCTTTGTCTAGAGATTCGCTCTTATTGTTATTGGTAAGAGAGAATCTCATGATATGCCTATTTGGAAACTTAATAGCTTGAAAATTTATTCTGTAAAAAAAGTTTACCATATTGCCAAAAATTTGATACCTCGGGTGATCAATTTTGACAGTGGTGGTACTAGTACTCCTCCTTTTGATCTAAGAAATTGGAGTCAAATTTGGAAGTTTAAAGTTCACCATAAAGTCAAGAATTCCATCTAGAGAGTTGCCATAAATAGTCTCCATGTTGTTGTCGGATTATATAAAAGACATCTCTCTCCTTCTCCTAAGTGTAGTTTATATGATGCTGATTCTGAATCTAATTGCCATATTTTTTTATTGGCAATATCTTTGTGCCACTTAGTTTGCTAGTACCTTTTGTTATGAATCTATTTCTCATTTTTTTTTTATTGGCAACATCTTTGTGCCACTTGGTTTGTTAGTACCTTTTGTTATGATAATTCCATGTTTAACAGATTTCTTTTGCTCATTTGTTGACTGGTTTGCTCCTCACTGTGAATAATTTTGATCATCATAACTATATTTTTCATGCTATATATCTATCATGGGTAATTTGGAACATTAGAAACTAGACTATTTTTTAATGATCTAGTTGTATACCAACCTCTTCTGTGAAATTTGCTACTGATCTCTACCTTGACTGTTTTGTAGCCGGATAGGCAATTACAAATTGAAAGACAAACAAAAAGAAACTAGAATGCATCATGGTGTGCTCCTGCAAAAGAAACCATGAAGTTTATTGTGATGCCTCTTGAATTGATGCTTGCTAGAGCTCCAGAGTAGTTGTGTTTGTTTGAAATTTTGAAGGCAACACCGTTGATTGCCAGACTGTTAGATTGCTTGCTCGAAGATGAGCTCTTGTGAATTTGATCACGTACATTTTTGTCCACTCCAACACGATTATTGAAATTGATTGTTAGATTGCACATTATTTTCTATATAGTAGAGACTCTAGAACAGATTAGAACTTAGAAATGTTAGTATCTAACATTCACAACGATCTTGATGCTATGTCTTTGTGTACTTTGATTCACACATTTCGTTTAAACAATCATTTAACAGATTGTTTGAGCAAAAAAATTAGAATTGATAGCTTTCCTGAGGACTACGTGCGTCGTTGTCCATCCCATGGAATTCTTGAACATTTTGGGTGTAAATGGTGCCAACATATAATTATAGTTTTTTGGGTGTAATTGGTTGGTATATAATTATATCTAGAGAAAAGTTTAAATTTGATACCTGTGGTTTGGCAGATTTTGCGTGATGATCCTGTGGTCCTAAAACACCACTCATGATCCTGAAGTTGGTTAAAAATTTTGTGACGTAGCCTCGGGACGGCTCCAAATCCAAAAACCACACCGAGCCTAAATACGATGTCATTTTACTGGTGACGAGGAGCGCACAGTGTCATATGACGTAGGCATGTAAAATATCATTTTCAATCACAATTGTTTATGATTTTTTTTTAAAAAAACCTATCTTCTATTCTTTTTCTTCTTCTCCCCTCTCCATCCTCTCTTCTTCAATTAGAACCCGACTAAACAGCTTCTGGAACTGACCAAACCCACCTCCAACCCCAACTCCCTCCTCCTCTTATAAACCTCAATTGCTTCCTCGAACATCCAACCCCAACTCCCTCCTCCTCAAACCGCCCCATCCTCCTTCCTCCTCGAACTGCCCCATCCTCGACCACCTCCAACCCCAACTCCCTCCTCCTCTTATAATTCAATTAGAACCCGCTGACCCTACCCTACCTCTTTTCGAGCAGCCTCTATGGTGGTCTCCATTTCTACCGCAGTCGACCTCCACCTTCACTCGCCTCCCCTGAACACGATGCCCAACGACTGCCTCACAGAGTAGGTCAAATAGAAGATCTAAATCCTCGAAAACCCAGACCTGAGGTTCCTTAAATACGGCTCCCCGATATGCCAAAGGTCTCACTGGCTGGTCAATCTGGCTTCGAAGCTTGTTGGTGGGGTCCACCCATACGACGGCGTAGGTCTTTGGATAACAAGGAGGGAGATTGGGATGTTACAAGATTATTATTATCATTATTATTATTCTGATTTTGTTGCTAATGATGGTGGTGATGGAGGTTGAGGAGTTGATGCGGCGACAGAGGGTGATCAGAGAAGGATAGGCGGAGGCCGGTGGAGATGTTGTTTGGTTGGGAGCGGTAGAGCAACACAGGTCTATTAGCTGGGGAGGTTGCTGCGATAATTATATCGAAAATGATTGGTTGTTGGCAGTGGACCCACACGACGGCGATGTTGTTGTTTTGGTTGGTGATCTCTGGTGCTGTTGTTGTTTTGGTTGGTGATCTCCAACGTTGCCGTGTACGGCAGTTTCCCTTCCCCTCTTCCTAGGATTTTGTTCAAATTTTTCAGCAGTTTGCTTTTGAAGAGTTTTATGTATGAGGTGGGATTTAAAAAAAAAAGGAAAATTAGTGATTGAAATCGATATTTATTCATCTGACACAGAGGCAAGACACTCGGGCAAAATAATCCTATGTGGTGTGTTATATCAACACATCACGTAGGTTCAGAGTATTTTTTAGGTTCCAATCTATCCCGAAGCTACGTCGCAAAATTTTTAACCAACCTCAGGATCATGAGTGGTGTTTTAGGACCACAGGATCACAAAATCCGACAAACCACATGTATCAAATTTAAACTTTTCCCTTATATCTGTTAAGATATAATTTAATCAAAATTTTTAATTTGAATTCTTAAAGATTAGAAATTTAAATGAAAAGTTTTGTTATTGTTCAAATTTTAATATATTTGAATTTAAATTAATCTATGTATTGGGAATTTCCTTTACCATTTAATATAAATAAATAAAAGTGAAGGGTGTGTATCCAGTTTTTATAGGATTTCTTGAATAAAATCAAAAATTAACTTTACCTAATGGCGTGTTAGGGAAGCGAGTCGCCACGTGGCACTTCGGGAGTGCACGCTCCCGACACTGCACGTAGTCTTATTTCATAGACGAAAAATATGCCAAAAGTACCTTAAAATTTCCAGTGACATGATCTAAATCTCCCCAATGTGTGCTTTTCAATCCTGTATATGGACTTGGATTTCTGAAGTGACATTTGGGTAGACGATAAGTTCTCGGATGATTCCATTTCCGGTGGTTTTCTAATGTTACCCCCTCAAAGTGGTAAAAGCATTACAAAATTTGATTTGACCTCCAGGTTCAACTGCAGTGTTTATTATCTCGATTTAGAAGTATTTATATAACACAGAGTAATACCAGTTTTTTCTGGTCATAACACAACTAAACTGTTTAAACTTTATACATATTTTAATAGAGTATCGACTTAGCTTTGACTAATTTTAAGTTTTAGTAACAAATGTTATTTGAAAAATCACAAAATTTTTTGAATAAATATTCAGTATTATTATGTTCGTAAATACACCAACTATAAACTTTTTTGACTTATGGATGTCAATGGCTAGGGTAGTGTAGGGTATTTATAGTATCCAATCAATATCCTAGTTTTTGTAGTTGGATCCATATCCTACCCACGACTCATGGATATCTTTTAGAAAAATCCGAACCCAGACCCTAGGGTCTAATCAAAGCTCCATGTCATATTCATAGACCAGCTACTTTATATCATAATTTTTTAAATTTTAATATAATCTATATAAAAATTAAGAAAAAAATAAAGTCTATTAATAAAAAAATAATATCAAACTAAAGTTTAAATCAAATAATAATATTTAAACTAACTATATGAACATGATTCAAAAGTTATCAATAGATTCATAAGTGTTAAATGTAAAATTCAAAAATAAAATAATTTATTGCTAACTTTTCAAGTGACTTCGGAATAAATCTTTGTGATTTTTTTGTTCCTTTCTTGCTTATGTAACTTAATTTTTCTTGATTTCTTCTACACATGAATATCAAATTTAATTATTTAGTTAGTTATTTAATATTTAATATTTTAATATAAAAAAATTAGAATTATATATACCTAACATTTTATTATCGACATCATCAATAATCGAACCATATTTCACACTATTTGCACATTCTAATGAATTTGTTGAGTAAAATAAGATATCAAACTTAAGTATATTATTTTAAATTACAAATTTGATAAAATATATCATTATCAATTTTTTTTTGGTTAAGCGTTAGGATTTTTTTGGTTAGTCATTAGTTTTGTCTAATTAGGCATTAGAATTTTTTTAGTTAATTTATATATGTGTTATAATTATTTTTATAATATAGTAACTAGGGTCTAAATAGGATCTATCTAATAGATATATGGGTGGGGTCTAACTAATGGGTCTATGGGTAGGATCCGGATTTGGGTTTATATCGACCCAATCTAGACCCAGGCCCTATTAAAATTAATATACACAAACTCATACCATATCCATGACCCGTGGACCCTAAGACCCACTGGGTAGGATAAGGGTCTGACCCACAGGATATGAATCTTTTTGCCATCCCTATTTTTTGTCTCACTTGAGAGGGAATGGGCATCATCGGGTAAAAGCTGGCTTGGTACTACGTTCACGGAACATGAGAAACTTTGAAATAACGTGGTGCATCAGGACTAAGGGTGAGCATTTAATCTGATATCTAATGTTCGAATCCGAATCCGAACTTTTTTTCGGATTCAGATTTGAATAATTTTTTTTTCGGATTCGGATTATTCGAACTTTTTATTTCGGATTCGGATATGAATATTTAAAAAATAAGTTTGGATATCCAAATTATCCGAACATATTGGGCCTGGGCTTAAACAACTAAAAAAAATATGCTCCTTCCTTTTAGGCTTTATCTCCCTGGATCCTTATCCCTTCTCTTTCTTCCATCGTAGCATTTCTATTTTCTTGAAACCCTAAAGTAAAAAATTGAAGGGGCTGCCAAAGGGACTAGAATTGTGGGAGCATCAAGGATCATCGGGTCGACTTGAACCCAAATAAATTCGAGGAAGGTAAGCGATCTGTCACTGGATATGAAATTTCCAAGATGGACAGCCCTTGGAACCTCAATAGGTTCATCATGGGGAGGCTCGCTTGTATAGTGGCTCGATGTATTGTGGAAATTATTGGATCCAAGGTTGTTCTTTTCCTTCTTTGATGTTTTGATCTTCTGTCTGTTTCTACTTTCTAGGGTTGTTTTGTTTGTTCTGTGACCTAAGGGGCGACACTGCGACTGCGTGCAGTTCTCTTACCTGTATGTTTATATGTTGGCCGGAATTTTTTTTCGCGCTGGGCACTGAATTTGGATGACTGGGTTGTTTTTCGGATTATTCGGATTATTCGAATCCAAATCCAAAAAAAGTTTGGATAATCGGATTCAGATAATTCATTATTCGGATTCGAACTCGGATAGTAAAATATATGATTCTAATAGTTCATATAAATTAGGATTCGGATAGTTCGGATTCTGATAATCCAAATGTTCACCCATAATCAGTACGTAAGAGGACACACATCTATGTAATCTGTCACTATCATCAGGGTGTAGATAGAGTCGTTCTTTTTTAACACAGGTTACAAATTCGAAATAATGTATAATATACTAAGTATCTACAACTTCCATCGATCAAAAAACTTACAAATTCAACCTACAAGGGCAAAGAGCATCAGTCATCCACTTAACTTGTAAACCGCGTCAATGCTGCCCACTTTCAATCAGCGTACTAAAAATGTTGTTGGACCGCTAACAAAATAATACAATTGTCATTTTTTCGCGTCAGACACAAACTAATGTTTAGTTACTATGATCTTCCATATTAGTGTCCCACTTTAAGAAATTTTATGACATTGCACTATCTTTTTTTTTTAGTTTGACATTGCACTATCTTTCCCAATGACAATATTGAGTGAATTTTCCCACCTAAGGAAAAAGAGTGAAACATAGAGATTTGGTACAGATAATAAGTTCTCAAGGTAGAGGACAGCACATCACTTCGTTGCAAACAAATAAAAAGGATTCTTCACTTTTTAGTTTTTGCATAAATATCACGGCCCTAGCATGATATATCACTGCAATATCTCAGTCAAATAAAATTTGAAAAATGCAGAACATTACCAACAACTGTTTAAAACAGCGAACTTCTACAAAAACAATTCTAACCTTATTAAGAAGCGGATTGACAAAAGTAATGATTAATAAAATGGCGAAACGCCATCATGGAAAATGCAATTCTCAACGTCCAATTTGTTGGCATCCGAATTCTTATTTTAAAATTACTTGGATTCACATCAAATTCTAATAAAAGATGCAACCAGTTCAGTATACGTTGGATTCACAACACAAAGATCACATCAATCTGTTACAATCCAACGTCATACCAACTCAATTCTTGAACAGAGTGTTGCTTGACGTTAGGTTCAATCCATGCACTTTTAATATGGTACTCTGGAATATCTTAAAAATCTCGAATGGTATGGTGTCCACCACCATACACTCCAAATTCACCACTCTTGAGAGAATACATGAGTGGTTGGTTGTCAATGAATATGTTAAAGCATATTATGTCATCCAACCCGTGCATCTCTGTGACTAGACAGGAATTGCGACTCAAGAAAATCATTTTTTTGTCAAGAGTGTTGACTTCTTCCCAATTCATGGATACCTCATCCAATTCATAAACTCTAACCCATTCTCCATGTCTTCCAACTCACACTGACATTAACTTTTCTCCATTTTCAAACAAGTAAATGATGCACACAGACTTGCAAGGACTTCGTGGCTCATCAAGAAATTTCACATTTTCTTTCATCGAATCATAAGTGCAAAGGTTTCCGAATCCACAGATCCAATAGAATACCCCTTTATGGAATAGCGGATTGCTATACGGAGTTAATTCAATGTCACCAACAATAGTTTCAAACTCAGGAATCTTAACTTTTGTCCATTCCACCATTCCTCGACGTATATGGTAGACAAAAGAGTGTGAATTTCCCTCATATATTACAAGCACGTTACAACTGAATGAGGTTGGGAATGATGTGAAACAGAAGCTACGTACCTGAGCTTGCAAATCAGGAATCTCAATTATTTCTGATGAGAGAGGATTGAGAAAGAATAATTTCATTCCTCCATATCTAGTCATGAGTAGCCAACCATGATTAGCGTATTCGATGTTCAGAACTTTCGGATTATCTAGTATAAACACATTATACCTACTTCCATTCACGAAGTGGAATACTTCAGTTGCCGAGGATGACATGTGCAAGAATGTTGGACAACCATTTAATTTTTTTGGAGTCCATGTGATAATTGATCTCCAATTCTTGCACACTGTAGCTATACGAGCACAGCTTACACATGACAGCTTCTCTGCAATTGAAATTATCACATCGCGCGGTAATTCAGACCAATCACTACTGGTAAATCTTCTAGAAGGCTTCTCCACAACACCAAGAAGTTGGGACCAATCTTTTCCAAAGGATGGTCGTAACATCGTGAATTTTTTTATCTGTATATAATATGACATTTTGTATTGATAAGGAAAATTGTCACAAATAAAAAAATGCTTAGACATTTGTGACATGTTATTCAACAACGTTTAACTTGGACATTTGTGACATAAAATGTTGGTCAAAACGACAAACGTGATTCTGATATAAGCAAGATTAAAACTATAATGTATATGGTTAATAGCAGCACAATTGATATCCAATACAGAAAAATATATGTGTGTACACTACGAACAAATAACAAATAGGATAAGGAAGCTGATTACCTGGAGAGGAGAACTAATTTTCACTTTCGGTGCATTCGGGGACACCGACAAAATCCATTCAGCGTGAACTAAATTTCTTCTCACATTTGGACATGGCAATGAGAAAGTTAAGATTTTCTTCTGCATGTCAAATGAATAAATACAGGGGTCGGAGGGCTCGGTGAAGTAAATTGTATTTTCTTTGATGCCATACTTTTCAAAAGTAGAGCATGTGATCCCCGAACTGGGTGATGATAAAAAGAATGCACGGCCTTCTAAATTCTCGACAACCACCGATTTATTTTTCTTCTCACTAATATCCAACTTGCGAACGAAAAAATCATAGGCATCTATACGAAGATCAAGTTTCCAAATTACGAATAATTCACCATCGGATTCTACCAAATAAGTTTGAACATTCCCATGCTGCCATGGATAACAAGGTATTGGCCCTACCCCCAAGTCTAGGGTAGTCAAATACGGAGGATCTGCATTCATTAATAAAAGCTTCTCGAATTCAGTAAAGATGCATATTTGATCCTTATAGCAACCAACTGCATATATGCAATCAAGGTAGTAATTTGAAAAGATTTTTATTTTCTCCAACTCCAAATCCTTTTCAGACCAAACAACATCACCAGGCCTGCAAAAGTAACATGTTGCCATCCCTTGTCCATTTCTAATCAGCATGACAATGCAATTTGGATTATTTGGGTCACTGGATAGAACACAAAAATCATATTTGGGTATTGGCGAATCAAATCTGGGTCTTGGCAAGAGAGGTAGCTGAACTGTTTCCATGGAAACAAGATTGAAAAGCTGGCAATTTCGACGATCAATTTGATTAGACAAGACCAACCAACCGTGCAAAGAGCACACTATATCGTTATCAATCATCTCCTTTATATATTCGTTTTGGACTGTCTTTTCCGACAATGAGTAGAAAGTATGCTCACGGTTACGTTCTCCATGTGAATAAAAGATCCATGGATCCAATTTTGGAGATGGGAATCGGTCTTTTGCATATCTCTCATCGAAAATATTCATCCCGATGGAAACCTGTTCGAACAAGCAAATCAAATCAATAAGAAAGTCAAGTAGCGTTTAGATTCATCGACATGCATACGATCATTATAAACGGATTAGGCAGAAACAGTGTCAATTAAATACCAAATTAATTCACGAAAAATCTAGGATCGTAAATCGAACCAATAAGAAAAGGAGGCTACTGAAATAGGGTTTAGATTCTTTGACATGCATATAATAATAATATAATATTCAATCCAAAAGGTAGAAAAAGAACAGGAAACACACAGATAAGGGGGTATGAGGTCTTTTCACCGAAAACGGGGTAGGGAGAAGGGCTCCTTTTACAAAGGGAGAGGATTTCCTAAACAAATAAAATATGTGTGAATTTTTTTTAATATTACTTATTGTTTTTTTTTTTGTGGAATAATATTACTTATTGTTATTGTTGTAAACAACACGCACGCACCGATTACTTTAACTATAGCTTGTCATCGGCCTCGAAAAGCCCAAAATTAGGCCCAAATATTCTGACTATACAATAATTTCCACCCCTTTGAGTTTCTCTATTAAAATATAGGTATAACTTTACTATAATGTATCACTTTTTATTTTTAATTACTCTGTGGTTTCACTTTTTCTACTTTGGTGAAGTAGTTTTTCAAATTTGACAATTTTAGATACAAAGTCGTTAACACTTCTAGTACATAGGTTTTTAAATTTGACAATTTTGGTGATAATAAAAATTTTCAAAATTTCAAGTTTGAGCCACTGGAAATGTAATAAAATGACCGAAAGAGAGTAGGTTCACGGTTCACCTGCTGCAAAATTGCACTCCCAGTTAAGTATCGTTCCTTTGGTATTTTATTCAATCATGTATTTGTATTTCCCTTCTCTTAAGATCGTATATTGCTGTTTCCATGGAACATTTCTAGGCCCGGTCCGATAGATATTGAACTTTTGGTCCGTGGACCCGGCCCACGAAACAAACACCTGGATTATATTTTTCATGGGCCCAGGCCCGTGGAACATATAGCCAGGCGTTTTAAAAACCGTTTCAATGGTTTGGCGGGAATCATAGATGAGCTGGCACTTCTCTAGGTGCTCTTGGCACTGGCTATAAAAAGGACTAATGTGAGGTGAGCTGGCATTTCCAGTTGCTCTCGGAAGTAACCGTCTCTCTACTCCCTCAGTTCTTCCCTCCATTTCCAAAGCAGCTCTCGGAAGAAGAATAAAGGTAATAACCCCGGAAGTAACCGTCACTCAGTTCTTCTCTCCATCTCCGGCGAAGCTCTAAGGTATACCCCGATATCCGCCATTAATCCTTCTACTTCTTTGACTTCCGCTTGATTTAGAGGTTTTATATGTTGGATAGATAGATGATGAGGATCTTGTCGTTAGGTTTGTTTATTTTCCGCGGTTTCATGACTTTGATTTAGAAATTTCTATTTGTAGGTCTTTCTTTTCCTCTGATTAAGCTTAAAGCTTATTGATTTATATATATTCAGTGCTTTTTTTAGTGTTCTTGAATCCCGGTAGTATGTTTCTCTGCGATTTTCTGGCTTTGGATTTAGGGTTTATCTAAAATATATTTTCTTGATTAAGCATTTGATTTAGAGTCTTGTGATGTCCTAAATCAGTTTCTTACTAAATTGGGGACTTACGTTTTTCAATTACTAGATGTCTCTGAAACCAGACATTGTGTGCATCAACTGTGGTAAGCAATTTACTGAACAGCCCCACTACTACTAGCCAATGTGCATGCACCGCAGGCTATGGTCGACGATGGCAGCACCCTTTCATTGTCACTAATGCTGCCTCCTCTCCCAGTGAGTCACTAATCGTCAGAGTAACGATCGACTATTATTTAATCTTGGCATGGTTTTGGCTCCTGTAGTTATAGCATCAAAAATTGTTATTTCTCTGCTATTTTGTGTCTTGGACTTGGGGTTTATGTTTAAGCGTTGATATATTCTTGATTTAGAGTTCTCATGTTATTTGTGTTTATTTACGTCCAACCAGATGTCTTTGAAGAATAAGGGAGACTATCTGCAACCTGACGACAATGGTAGTAGTGGCAGTGACTCCTCTTCAATGTTGCCACAATCACTGCCTCTCCCGGTGGGTTATGGACCTGGCAGCGCGACCTATTTGCTGTCACCGCTCTTGCAAGAGAATGTGCAAGTGCCATTGGGACCTTCAGGGATGGAGTCTTATCAATCGGATAACAACAGCTTGTAAGTAATGCTCTAGTTTAAACCCGAGTTATGGACTCTGAAATCCGGCCCCTACAAAAAAATTATGCGACCAAAATGATATACTGGTAGTTTTCCATCATCTTTTGAATGCCTGAACCAACTAGTCAAATGGGTTCTAGCTTAGGCCAAACTCTTTAATCTGATTAGTGACGTAATGTTATTTTTGATCTATTCTCTGTTGATTGCAGGCTAGAATGGTTCAGACAGATATGCTGCTGCTGCTGTTGTTCTACGACCAATTAGATGAAACATGCTTTGCCTCTCAAGGATCGGAATAGATGAGACATGCTGCCACTTTAGTTCTATGGCGGATTACAAATTGACAAATTTGGTTCTGCTAACAAGTTTTCTGATATCTATTCAATTCAAGGATTTGAATTTAGATTGGCATATTAGGTGGTATATGTAGGTACATAGATGGCAAACAAGTCTCTGTATGAACCTTATTACTTCCCCAAGTACTTTTAATAGGAGTAAAATAATGTGCGAAGCATAGACACATATATCGTCATATTACTGTTCATGATTTTACAGATGTTTAATGAGTATAGACTATAGTACTGCCTACTTTGTTCGTGCCTACATTTGTCTCTAGGTTCTAATTCATTGTTGTGGTTATATATTTTTAAAAATATAAACATTATTATCTTTATGATATTGGATTATTGGTTTGACAGATTTTATATATTATATCAAAATTATTATCAGGATTTTAAAAAACGATCCGAAGGTCGACCTGGAATTGGGTCCGACCTGCAGGTCAGCCGGTTTGATTGGCCCAACTGCTGATCAGACCAAAATTTTTTTCTTTATGATTTTTAAGTAATTTTTTGAAATATAGATATGTATATAGGTGAATAATCTATAAATTTTATAAAAAAGATATAAAATTATCAAATTTTTGGTCGAACTGCCCAGTTCGACCAGGTTTCTGAGCATCTGTCTATTCGGGCCAGAAATTGTCTGGTCCAACCAGACACCATTTTTTAATATAAAAACGACCCGCCCTGAACTCTGATTCGTAGTCTAACTAGTCAGATTGTCGGTTGGATCGCTGGTCGGATCGCATTTTTTAAAACCCTGATTATTAATTATCCTATGATATTGGGTCGTGAAATTTGGGTTTTTAAAAGATAGGCTTCTCACATGCCCAGTTTACGGGCTTGTGGTCGTTTTAGCATACCGAAGACAAAATTCTGATATGTTTTTAATGGCTCTTACAAGTGAAAATTAATTGAGAATCTATATTTTGATATTTGAAATACAACAAAATTGGCTAACAAATATTTAATATGATATGTTTTTTATGGATCTAACAGATTATCAAGTTTGAATTACTGATAATTTGTACTTTTTCTTGTTTAGTAGATGCATTATAAATTTATAATCTCTTCCAACTCAGAACGTGACAACCAGAATCAGACTTGTAAAGGGTGGGTGATACTAACCAAGAAACTTGCAGCTGACAGGTCAGTTTGGTCCTAAGACCGTTAGGTTTATATACCTACAATTCAAACCATGTGACCAAAAACACCCGGGAAACCAAAAACTAAACAAATTTTCCTTTGACTTCAACTTAACCACCTAACAAGATCCCCTAGGAGAAACATTTCACATAGACTCTCCTAAAATAGCAGTCGATCTAATTAGTTGATTCAAATGGAGGAAATAAAAGGTGATGGTGGTAGTCGTAGTGGCCATGACTCCCCGTCGTCCTCGCCACCAACACCGCCTTCGCCCCTCCCGGTGAGTGTTGGGCCTGGCAACCAGAAGTACTTCTTCTCGCCGTCGCCCTCGTCCTCCCCGCCATTCTCAAGCCATGCATCAGCCGAGAATCTCCCGTTGTTGCAAGAGAAGCCCGACGAAGAACCCGTGCAAGTGCGATCGGCATTTTCGATGGACAGGCCTGAGCATGATCGGTTGGATAATAAGAGCAGTTGTCTTAAAGATCTGTAAGTAATACTCTTCTAGCTGAATGTGATTGAGAATAAAGTATATGTATTACAAGACGTTTTCAAGGTTTGAACCTGGGTTCTCGACCACGAAAATCCCGACCCCGAAAATCCCGGCCCCGCACCACCCTTTAAGACAAATTCTTAGACCAAGATGCTTAATTTGTCTGAATCATTGGCTGTTGCTTTTCAGAATCACCAACATCGATCCGTTGACTGGTAGTTCTTCCATTATCTTTGTTAGTGCCTGAACCAACCAGTCAAACTTTTAGTCCCTATAATCAGATTAGTAAAGGAGTGATTTTTCATCTGTTCTCTGTTGGTTGCAGGCTAGAATGGTTCATACAGAGATGCTGCAATTGCTGTTCTACGATTGGATTAGACAGTCCATCGATGAAACAAGCTTCTCCTCTCAGTTTAACTCCGGCAAATTGAGGAATTCATTTCTACTAACTTCGCTGACATCTATTCCAGGATCGGAATTTAGAATGCCATATTAGATGGTATCCATAGGTTCATAGATGTAACAAATCCTTGTAAAACTCGATTCAATTCAAGATATAAATTCGTTTTTCCTTGGTGATTATCATGTTAAATATTTGATTTGCAACTTCCATACTATAGTAACAGCTGGGAATCTGATCAGTAAGTATCTAATTGCTGTTGAAATGCGAAACAGTTGGTAGTTCTAATTACAAAAATGATGCTCTTCTGCAATGTCCAAGGAGGATAAACACCGATCGTCGTACTACAACAGAATGTCTGGAGCTGTAAGACTAAGGCCAAGGCACAAAAGTTGAAAGTTCATCTTCCTCGATTACTATTGCTGATTCGGTGGCCTTTGTTGGCCATAATTCTGGAGATTTTGCTGGACATTCTGAAGGGCTGCCATACTTGACTGTAGATTCTGAGCATTTTGCGCCATACTACCGAATCCACCTTGATTACCAAGTTGCTGCTGTTGCTGTGGTTGTATCGGCATCATGGAAGCGGCATTTGATACTCCCATGTTGAACACTACAAACAGAGTAATGAGCGTTTTGGTCAGACACTAATCACATGACTTGACATTAAGTTGCGGGATTGTCAAATTTGTAGGATGCATATTAAATAAATTCATGGGTCAACAGGGTAAAACATAAAAGTTGAAGGCATATCACATACTTTGATCATTAAGAATCTGGGAGGGATGGGTCCTTTGCAGGTTGCTTCCGGCTAGTCCATACTGTAAAGACGATTTGAGAATGAGACTTGCACCACTTGGCGTGGCACCAAAAAGAGAAGGAAACAAATCTAGCTTACCTGAGATCGAGCCATAAGTGGTTGTGATGTCATTGCTCCAGAGATGTTCGGGATCTACATAAGAAGATAAAGGTAAAAGCTACTCAATGCAAACTGGAAGAGGTAAGAGAATCAAGCAACGGGCCAGAGGTAAAACGAAAATTTTGCAATAGGAAAGTAATCACGCATTTCAAACAGAAGCAAATGCTGCTAAGTATCATAAACAAGTGAGCCACATAGAGTGAAACAAGAAAGCAAGGCAGCATTTTTACCAACTTGGAAGCAACATTTGAGAATCACATGTTTTTCATAGAGGGGTGGAGGAAGACAAAAGAACGGAAAGGAAAAAAAATGTATTAACAAGCAGCAGGTTCATACCTATCGGTACCTCAACCCTTGGCAATCTAGCAGATATTAGTTAATTTTGGTTATAACGAAAGAGGAGCATTCAGGTTTTGTTGGAGGAGACAGAAATTCTCACCAGCTGGTTACTTTGGGCAGCACTAAACAACGCAGTATTCGCATTTCCAGCAAACTGTCCTAAATGACGATTCAGTTGAGTTCCTGGGTTAAGTTGGCTTTGACCCAACCCCGCTTGAACGTGTCCAGCCAGTTGCCTACCCTGGAACTGCTGTGACCCTAATGGCTGCGAATACTGCAACTGTTGATGTTGCCCATGTAACTGTTAGGAATTTTAG
>SOPF01027581.1:17321-51418 GCA_012979155.1 Hypericum perforatum
AAAAACTCGAAAAAGGATAATTAAAGTGAGAAGGAGGGAAGGGGGGGACCATTTGGGGGTGGTGTTGGTGCGGGAGTAGGCGTCGAAGTCCTCGAGGATGCGGGAGATGGCCTTGAAGAGGCTGACGGCTCGGGTTTTGACGGATTCCAAATTCAGCTGTTGGACAACAGCCGGGTTCAACCGCTCCGCTGGCTGTTGCTGTTGCTGTTGCTGCGGCTGTAGGAAGTTCTGGAGCTGTGTCGGGTCCTGCGTCGATCCCTCCATTTCGTGTGCAGCCTAACAGAGTAAGAATTTGTGAAGAGATCCGCTAAAAACAACTGCAAGTTGCTTTAGCTGATGGGAGATGAACCGGAAGAGGAGCTACGACAAATAATTCCTTCCCCGAATCGATGCGTTCATTGTGTATTTGGGTTTGTGTTATATATATATATATATATATATATATATATATAAAGCTCCTATTATCTATTACAAAAACTTTGTTCATCAAAATAGAGCCCATCAATAACTTTGTTCAGCTCAGGCCCAATGATTTAGGCCCAATACGTCTTCTTTCGTAAGCAACAAAATAACAAGGTTTTAAAAAATGCGGTCTTTTGACCCAGAATATCCTAGGTTTATATGGAAAGACGGTAACCTTGCGAACCGTCCAATTTTCGATCAAACTGGGCAGTTCGAATGGAAAATCTGGTCTGACCAGACAGTTTGACCGAAAAATATTTATTTTTTTAATAGTTTTATTTTTGATTCGAGATTATCCGTTTATATGTATACCTTATTTAGTATATTTTATAAAAATTGGTATATTATATGTTATTATTAGATTATTACACAACTTATTTACTTATATACCTATATGTATTTCAAAAAATACAAATAAATATAAGAAAACAAAATCCGGTCTAACTACTGGTTGAAACGGCCAAAAGTTAACCTGGGGTCGAACCCAAATCTGGGTCGACCTCCGAGTCATTTTTAAGAACCCTGCAAAATAGCCCCCGTGTTAAAATTGACACAATCGCAAGAAGCTGAAGCTATTGAACTTTCTGGGCCCAATGGAAAAACAATTGATGCCCATCAAGGTGAAGCCCATCGTGATAAAATAAGAAACAAGCAGACATGCGGGATACCTGGAGGGAGACCTGTCCGCCGCCTTACCAAGGAGATAATTGTTAGTTGATGATGATGTGGCACAGATACCAAAGAATATTCTCCAAGAATCGCAGAACCATTTTTTTATTCTTTCTGTATAGTTGTTCTTAGTCATTTTCTCTTGTATATAGATAGAGTTGTAACCGTGAGATTAATTAAGGGAAAATCATTCCAAAGTTTCTTTCCCTTGTTTTTACTCTATTTCTTTTTGAATCCTTCATCGCTCCATTAATGGCATAGCTCGAGTTTTTCCTTGTTTCTCTTCATGGTATCAGAGCATCAAAAACCGTAACACACTTCCGCATTTAAACTCTTCATAAAACCTTCCCAAAATAGCAATACACAAGTTGTAGTCACAAATGTTGATCCTGCACTACGTCCTCCCACTGGTGAACACGAACCCCCTTTATGTGCATTCCAGAGAAAGTCTTACCGAGGTTCTGGTGAAACCAGCTCTGAATGAGAAGAATTTCCACTCTTGAATCCGAGTCATGAGGTAATCCCTAGAGTCCAAGAACAAGTTACCTTTTATAGATTGCAGCATCGCAATGCCAAGCTGAGTTGATCCACTCTACTCAGCATGGAAATACTACAACACCCTGGTGATGAGATGGTTGATGCACTACATCAACCCGAAGCTAGGAGAGAGTGTTGTGGTATGATCCAACTGCTGATCTATGGGATCATCTGCACGAGAGATTTGGGCGAGGAGACTTCTTGAAGATAGCAGGACTCAAATGTCAGATCTTCAATATATCTCAAGGTATTCTTAGTGTAATGAGTTCTTCTCTAAATACAAAGCTCTTTGAGATCAACTTATGTAGTTTAGACCAGTCCCAATTTGCAAATGTGAAAATACCACACACTTGACTTGTCCTGCTTTCACTGTTTTCGCTGATCAAGTAGAGCAAACTCACATAATGGGTTTCTTGACTGGTTTAAATGGTAGCTTTGACAATGTGAGGATTCAGATCCTCATGATGGATCCATTACCTTCTATGAGTAGGATCATGTACTTAGTTAGTCAGCATGAGAGGCAAAACTTGTCTGGTCCATCATTCGTGAAGTCTGCAAACACACAGATAGTTCTAGTAGCACAGTCGGTTAATAAAATTTGGATATTAAAAACCAACTTGTACTCACTACTATAGGAAAGGTCATAATGGTGATAAATGTTTCAAACTTTATGATTTAACTTCAACTTGGTGTCGATTAGTCAGCTGATTGTTAACTCATGTATCTCGCTCACGTTTATATCTTCTTTTTGTGAAATTTAGGACCATACAAGGTATAAGAAGATTAGCATTGCTGAAGGGAAGAACATACTATACTACTTCCAACCTCTCCCAAATACGACATCCAAGCCAACTACTCAACCTTCAACCATGTTAGTCAATTATATAGAGCATGATCTCGATATTTGGCACTATAGAATGGATTACATCCCTAGTGATAAGTTGAAAATCTTGCATCAAATACATTCTCCGATATCTACTACTGTTCGTACTCCTTGTGATTGTTGTCATTATACTAAGCAACATCATTTTCCAATCGTGAAAAGTAACAAGTCTATAGTAGCTATTTTTGATCTTGTACACATATATGTCTAGGGAGCGTATTCTACTCTTTCGTATAATGGATTCAACTACTTTTTGACAATCATAGATGATCACTCTAGAGCAGTATGGGTTTACTTGCTTAAGGCCAAATCGGAGACAACCAACTACCTTGATAACTTTTGTTCGATGGTGGAAACTCAATTCCAAAAGAAGGTCAAGTGCATCAGATCAGACCAAGGGACAGAGTTTCTTATGAAATCCCTCTTTCACTACAAAGGAATCATACACCAAACCACATGTGCTTACTCGTCTCAACAGAATGGAAGAGTCGAGAAAAAATACTAACATATCTTAAACGTAGCATGAGCTGTTAGATTCTAAACTTATCTACTTGTCTAATTTTGGAGCATTTACATCCTACATGCTATCTATCTCATCAACTTAACCCTTTTCTCCAGCCTACATTAGAAAACTCCACACGAAATTCTTTAGACCTCCTTTCCTGAAGCACTTGAATATTTTTAGTTGTTTGTGTTTTGCTGCTGTTCTTTCGAAGTAGACCAAGTTCGCCAGCAGATCATGCTGATGTATGTTCCTAGGATATGCACAAGGCATCAAAGGTTACAGATTATATGACCTTGGTAGTTGCTCTATATTCTTCTCTAGAGATGTAATTTTCTATGAGAATATTTTCCTCTTTCAAGCCATGGCCCCACTCGATCACTTCCAGCACTCATTTAGCACTAGATAGTTTGTTGCCTTCCTTTCCACCTCCACTACTAGATGAACCACCACTACATCGATCCACACGAGCCAAACACCTACCAACTTACCTTAAATACTACATGTAGGACACACCTACCAACTTACCTTAAGGACACATATAGATCAGTGCTTTCTCTTCCATTATGCATCCTCTCTCTTTAGTTTTGAGCACTAATTTTCTTGGTGATTCTCATAAAGTCTATGCTACAACTCTTGCTAGTGATCAAGAGCCGTATTCATATGTAGGAAACTCATGATTTAACATGTTGGCAAGATGCGATGAAAGTTGAATTACATGTACTGTATGAAAATGGAACATGAGACTTGGTTCAACTTCCTGTAGGAAAGAAAGCTATTGGTTATAGATGGATCTACAAGATTAAATACAACGTTGATGGTAGTACTGAGTGATACAAAGCGAGATTGGTGGCGAAAGGCTAACCCAAGCTTTTAGGATTGATTATATTGACATTTTTTCTTCTATTGTGAAGCTTACTTCAATTTGCATGATCCTTGCAATTGTAGCTAACCAACGGTGGCATCTTGGATAGTTGGATATCAATAATACCTTCTTGCATGGCGATCTATATGAAGAGGTCTGTATGGCACTTCCACCAGGGCTTGATGGACCAGCTAATCAAGTTTGCCTGCTGAAGAAATCTCTGTGTGGGCTTAAACAAGCCTGTCGACAGTGGTTCGCTAAGTTAATCTCTTTTTTGCTCTCTTTTGGCTACACTCAGTTTAAGTCTGATGATTCAATGTTTGTGCTTCAGAGCAAAAGCTCGATAACATGCCTACTCGTCTACGTAGATAATATCATTCTAGCTGGAAATAATCACTATTGTATTACAAAAACAAAGAGATTCTGGGGATGTTAAAGTTTTTCTTGGGCCTGGAAGTGGCACGTTCTAGTGCTAGAATACATGTATACCAAAAATAGTACGTAGTTCACATGCTAATGGATACTGGATTTGAAGATTGTAGCCCCATGCGTACTCCGATGACTGAGAATCTATAACTTAGTGCAATGGAGGACTCTACAATTCTACCAGACCCCGCGTCTTACAGACAACTCATTGGCAAGCTGTTGTATCTCACCAACACGAGGCCTAACATTTGTTACTTAGTCCACAAGCTCAGTCAATTCCTTGTCAAGCCATTAATTGCTCACAAAAGGATGTTCATCGGGTGTGAGATATGTCAAGACCAATCCAGGTCTTGGTCTCTTCTTCTCTGCAATATCACAACTGCGACTTTCTTCTTTTTTCGATGCTAATTAGGGCAGATGTTTGAACACCAGACGGTCAACCATGGGTGTAAACCTTGGTAACTCGTTGGTGTCCTGGAAATCGAAGAAACAAGCCACAATATCTCGAAGCTCCTCTGAAGCTGAATATCAAGCACTTGCCTCAGTCAGCTACAAAATCCAATACATTTCTTACCTGATGAGAGATCTTCGATTATTGCTTTCCTTGCCAGCCTCCATATATTGCGACAATAAATCCGCTATATATATTGCTGAGAATCCCATATTTCATGAGAGGACTAAACACATTGAGCTTGATTATCATCTAGTTCGGGAATAAATTAGCAATGATCTTATTAAACTCTTCCACGTTTTAGTAGAGCAACAAGCAGCGGACATCTTCACCAACCCTTTGTCCTCCGCTCTCTTCTTCCCCTTTGTGGGGAGCTGTTGAAATTGATACAATCGCGGGAAGCAGATGAAGCTATTGAACCTTCTGGGCCCAAGGGAAAAACAATCGAGGCCCATCAAGGTGAAGCCCATCGTGATAAAATCAAAAAGAAGCAAACACGCAGGACACGTGGCACGAAGCACGAGAGAGACCTGTCTGCTGCCTTACCAATGAGATAATCATTAGCTGATGATGACGTGGCACGGATCCCGAAGAATATTCCCCGAGAATCGGGAACCATTTTTTTATTCTTTCTGTACAGTTGTACTTAGTCATTTTCTCTTGTATATAGATAGAGTTGTAATCGTGAGATTAATTAAGAGAAAATCATTCCAAAGTTTTTTTTCCCTTGTTTTTTACTTTGTTTCTTTTCGAGTTCTTCATCGCCCTCATTAATGGCGTAGCTCGAGTTTTTCCTTGTTTCTCTTCACCGAGACTCGTGTTTTATAAAAAACTTTGATTAATAAGGAGAATTTAGTATTAATAAATTCTTTATATTTGGTAAAAGTCTCTCTACTCATTTTCTGGTCTCTTTCCAGACGAGATATTTTTATAATGATAAAAAAATACTCTTGTCTTAAAGACCTTTCATCTCCCATTGCATACTTACTTTCTCTTGAGAAATCACATAGTGAAATCCTAAAAATAAAATAAAAATAAAAATGACAACACAAGGAAGAAACCAACGAGAAAGAGGGCAAACTCTTATTCTAATCAGATTTGTTATCCTAATTTTCGATAACACAAATCTCATCAAAATAAGTCAATTCATTTTGACAATATTCTGAATCCGAAACATCGCATGACTGGTTTTATGTCTTTTAAAAATTTCATATTTATTGAAATTATCTCTTCAAGATTATATTAAAAATAGATTTAACTATATTCATATCGAATTTAAATATATGTATATTGGATTACTCTAAATAAAGATTTAAGTATATATATCATTGTCTTCGATACAAAATTTTCTAAGAACTTATCTTTAAAAATGAAATCTGCACCAACTTTGGCCACGTAACTAATTTATAGATCCTACAATCAATGTCCATAGCCATATTAATTTTTGGGGTTTCCATTGTAATATCAGCATCCATTTTAATTCGTCAAACACGTGAAGCTTGCCCAAGCATAAAAATCCCCGCGAAAACGAAGTCGGCGGGAAACAGGAATTCCATTTCCCGCTCCGACATACGAAAAAACGGGAATGTTCTTTCCCCGCCATTTTCCAGCTAATAAGCCTCAACTGAATCCCCACCATCTCTTCCTCGCTCGCTTCATTTTCCCGGAAAACAATTCCCTGAATTTCATTTCCAGAAACTAATTACAATGCCTTCCATCGCTACTAGACGCACCGTTTTGTTCCCTTCCAACGAAGAGACCGCGACACTAAACCCCAACGTCCGATCCGACGGAGGAGATGGCACCACTCCCCGGAAGCGGAGGCTGAGATCCGACGCCTCAGCTGAAACCGACTCCGCAAGGCGGAAGTCCCCTCGCCATTGCTCTCCTCCGAAAGTGAGTTGCATTTCTGATTAATAAGATGTTTTCTCGGTTAAGTATTGTTTTGTAATTGGTTTAATGGTTGTGGAGTTGAGCAGGGAGCTCGAGAGGGGCGGGATGAGAGGACAGTTGGATTGCCGGTGAAGAGATCGTTGATCGGATTGATCGGGAAGGAGAATTGGAATCCCCGAGGCAAGTTTGTTTGGTCTGAGAAATGTAGGCTGTTATTTGATTTGATGCAGAGTACGTGTTTGTGAATGTGCTCGTGTGCTTATGGTATAGATGTGGAGCACGTGAGATCAGCAAAGGAGGTGCTGCATGTGTCGACGATGCCATTTAACGTGGTGTGCAGAGAGGAGGAGCAGAAGAGGGTGTTTGATTTCTGTGCGGAGTGTGTGGAGCATGAGAAGCCTGGGAGCTTGTACGTGTGCGGGTGCCCCGGGACAGGGAAGTCGCTGTCCATGGGGAAAGTGACACAGCGGTTGGTCGATTGGGCAAAAGAGGTACACTCTTTGGCTTTGTGGCTTTGGCAAAGAGTATTTATCGATGTGTTGGAGTTGGAACTAGAATGTTGTAGGCTCGAAACTTAAGAGTGATCTATGTAATGGGATGATGTAATTGTTTGTGGAAAGAATAAATGAAACAAATTGATGCGCTCAGTTCTCAGACTATGTAGTTACATACTTGGAATTCTGGCATTTGAACTGAATGATCTTGTAACCAAATGGCGATTCGGAGTTGAGAAATCCCATCTTATGTGGATGAATGACTTCAAGACGTGTGTTGACATGATTTGGAATGAAATATGAAGTTTGTACTTCTGAATTATATGATTCCCTTGTAAACTTGCTATACCTTTGTAACCTTGAGACTTGATGTTGCTTTGTCAAGCAGAGAAGTCTCCAGCCTCTGGAGGTGCTGACATTGAATTGCACGTCTCTCGTGAACACATCGGAAATCTTCAGCAAGGTGACCTTGAAGTGTTTGCTTTTGTTTTTTTGTTTTTTTTGTCTAAGTATCTGCTTCTAAGTGCAACATAACCTGACTTGGAAAATCTGTTAACAGATAATGGGCAAGATTCTTCCTACGAAGAAAGCCAATGGATCTACTTCACCGCTTCAACATCTGCAAAAATTTTACTCACAGCAGCAACAATTCTCAGGGATGATGTAAGACTTGCATAATGATAACTTCTTCCTTTTATTCATTTTTTCATGTCAAATGTGGTCATATGTTAACATGTGGCTGCTCTTCATCATGCAGGCTGATAATTGCAGACGAGTTGGATTATTTGGTCACCAAGGACCGGGCGGTCCTCCACGATCTTTTCATGCTGACAACTTTCCCGTTCTCTAGATGTATATTAATAGGTAATGTGTGTCAAGCATGTGCTTCCTATGTTTCCTCTATGATGTCTTATTGGATACTTGTGCTAGAGCAGAATTTGTAATACAATCACTTCTTTTTTCAGGAGTAGCAAATGCTATAGACCTCGCCGATCGTTTTCTTCCGAGACTTCAGTCTTTGAATTGTGGGTTTACAGTTTTCACCCATCAAGTTTACAAGAAAGAGCTATATGATAACATTTTTGCTGCAATTATTTGGTTTAATGAATATTTCCTATGTTTCAGGTAAGCCTTTAGTTATCACTTTCAGAGCCTATTCCAAGGACCAGATTCTCAAAATATTACAGGAGAGGGTAAAGGTAAATTCCATCAACTGTATTAATTTTCAATATATAGTTACAGAATTGACACAAATGGTAGAAATTTGCAAAGTTTTATCTGGAAATTAATGTGCTATGCCAGCTAGCCTAACATTTAGATTGTATTTATGAGTTTTAATTGTTACTATTTACCCCAGGCTCTACCTTACATGGTTTTCCAGCCTCAAGCATTGGAACTATGTGCTCGTGTAAGTCCACGATCTTGAACTCGATGCCAATTTTCCTATGCTTGTTTTTTTGGCATGTTTGCTAATCAATTTTATGCTTGGTATGCCACAGAAAGTTGCAGCTGCATCTGGAGACATGAGGAAAGCTCTATCTGTTTGTAGGTTAGTGATCTATCTTTCCTCTCATATATCTTCTATTACCCCCGCATTTTTATACCTCCATTCTGTCTAGACTCTTTAGAAGATTTGACTTTATCTGTTCAGGAGCGCAATTGAAATTTTGGAAGCAGAACTAAGGAATTCTTCTAGCTGTGTCAATATGAATGCTTCAGAAAATGGATTGCGAGAGCAGGACAACGTTCTTTGTGGAACTCCTAAACCAATTGAAAGCACTGTCGTAAGTGATCTCAACGTGATCATGTACTCTTTTTGTGTTTTCCAAACTTCAAAAGGGGTATTTATGGCCCTTGCAGTCTCAGCAAACATTTCTTAGATCAGTCTTTTCCTTTTTTTATCGAATTAGGTGCTAGGGTAGATTGTTGGTTGGAGGGGAAATTTCCATTGGATGAACTCAGATCTAGTCCAACCAATTAAGTAGTTAGACAGTCTTGTTCATGCTTTGAACGAACTTGCAAAGAAATTTATTTATGATAGAGAACTGCGGAATCATGAAATTTCAAGTCTGTAAGGAGCCTTTATCGGCTTCCATCCTTACTCAACAAGCAATAGTTCTTGGTTGGCCAATCCAGTATATTTGGTTACCTTGATTACCAATTACGCCCACAGACAGCATTTTTATCACTGTCTTAAGTGTAGTCCTAATTATCAATGATCCTCCTGTGCGTTTCTCTGCTTACGGGATCGAAGTTTGTGTGACCAAAATCTAGAGCGTCTTGATACAGGTGAGAATCGATCATATGGCTAATGCTCTGTCAAAGGCATATAAATCACCAGTGGTGGACACCATTCAGTCCCTTCCTCAGCATCAACAAGTAAGCTCCTTGCTTGAAGTTGATGGCATTATTTGGATGCTGCACCTGCTACTAACAGGATATGAAACTGTAGATTATATTATGCTCTGCGGTCAAGTTTTTCCGCGGTGGAAAGAAGGATACTACTGTTGCAGAGGTGTGTCTTTATTTTCATATGTTTATGCGTACATGTGATTAGATGGTCATAAGTGATCACTGGCATTTCCCCTTGTATGCAGCTTCATAGATCTTACTTGGAGGTCTGCAAGTCGACCATGATGCCAGCAGTTGGGACATTAGAGTTCCTGGGCATGTGTCGGGTTCTCAGCGACCAGGTTGATGGTTTTTCACATTCATAACAGGAACTAATGTGAACTAGGTTCCACCAGGCTGCTGGTTTATATAACAGAAGAAGTAACTTAATTTGCAGGGACTTCTTAAACTTGGAGTATCCCGTGATGATAAGTTAAAAAGAGTGACACTGAAAGTAGATGAAGCAGACATCACCTTCGCACTGCAGGTACTATAGATTGAAAAAGGGAAAATTCTGCAGGTTTTATTGAGCAATCTCCATTCGTTGCATTCTAATTACAGTACCTTGTCTGTACAGGGTGTTCGCTTTTTCCGGAATTGCCTCAAATGAATCTGTTTCAACCGCCTGCACATTCTTCTGTCCCGTTATCATTGAACTCTCCGTATCACCTATCCAATTGGATGGAGTTTCTGGAAGTTGTTCGTGAAGACAATAGAAAGCCTAAAGCAAAAGCACATATTAACCCCCACCTGACCAAAACCTGCAGTTGTACTTTATACACATTCAATAGCTGTATTAAATTGGTTCTTTCTAATGGCTCTTTATGTGATCTGCTATTCCTAATTAACAGCCATGTCAAATGTTGTACAATAAACAATGACTGTTGACTCGTTCAATATCTATGCACACAGCATTAATACATACTTTTTTATTGAAGTTGAACAATTTCAGTAAGGCAAAGCATCACAATCTATACAAATGTCCATTCTAGTATTTGTCTCCAGGCAACTTCAGTATCAAAGTCTTGCATTATTGTATCAGAGAATGTAAGAAGCATAGGAACTTTTGATGGAATGAAGCTGTCTAACAACTTCACTCATATCCATCCTTTCAACGGGTGATTCTGATGAACATGACACTCCAATTGCAATTACAGAGAGCAAGCACCTGCTGATATTTATGATTACATTGCTTCTGCTCTCACCAGTTTCTCCAATATCTGGCTCTTCTTTCTCAATACCATCCAATCCTTCAATAGCTGCACCTTCTCTTGCCACCTGATCATCTTGCAGATTCTGCAAAAGGGTTGGATCAATGATGGACATGAGCCTATCAGGCAATGCTGCCTTCACGAAGTTGTGAAGATTCAGCCCATTGTCAAAGATCCCATCGGTTGGTCTTCTTCCTGTGAAACTCTCTAGCAAGAGAATGCCATAGCTGTATACGTCCGCCTCTTTTGATGCTCCACCGCCCGTTCCATACTCTGAAAGTTAGTAAACAATGTCACACTCATTGTCAGAGATAACAAAAATCTTAACTCTACATTCAGAAAGAAGGGAGGATTGACAATGAGTGAAATTCTTACCTGGAGCAGCATAGCCAATGGTACCTTTGAGTCCTGTGGTGCTGATATGACTCTTAGAATGCTCCTCATCGAGTGAAAGAAGCTTTGCTAGCCCGAAGTCACTTACATGAGCAACCATATCTTGATCAAGGAGGATGTTGTTAGGCTTTAAGTCCCGATGGATGATTGGTGCTTTGGAGAGGTCATGAAGGTAGTGCAAGGCAGATGCCACATCCAGGGCGATGTTGAGTCTCTGAAGAAGGTCCAGGTTTGTCGAATGGTTGTAACTATCAATTTCAGGATGCAGCCATTTGTCAAGACTTCCATTTCCCATGTACTCAAAGACTAGAGCCTTAAATTCATTTCCTTTATTATCCAAGCTCGAACAGTATGTGATGATCTTGACAAGATTCCTGTGTCGAACGTTTCTCAGTGCACTGCATTCTGCTTCAAAACTTTTGGAAGCTCCCTTCTGTTGAAGGTTGAGGACCTTAACAGCAACCGGCCTTTCCACTTGATCAAGGTTCGCAATATATACATGTCCGTAACTTCCAGAGCCGATTAAGTTGCTCGAAGAGAAGTTATCAGTTGCTTGATAAAGATCCCTGTAAGAAACTTTCAGGAATGGATTCATACTGTCAGCTTCAGAAGATGTCCTCTTCTTTGGCTTTCTATTCCGGCCAAGAATTAGAAAGCCCAGAACCGAAGCAACAACAAACAGAAACACAGAGATAAATATGGCTATGAGCTTAAATCTATTGGATTTCCCCTTCTCTTTTGATGCTTTGGGGCATCGTGGTAGGCCAAGTTCCACGAGACCGCCGCAGAGTTTGGTGTTGCCAACCAATGAGACACTGCTTGCTTTACTGAAGATACCTTCAGTTGGTACTTCACCTTCAAGATCATTGAAAGAAACATTCAGAAAGGATAGATATGTCAGGTTTTGCAAGCCCTTCGGGATTTCTCCGGTCAAATTGTTTCTTGAGAGGTCCAAATACACAATGCTTTCGAGGGAAGCAATTGAGGAAGGAATACTTCCTCTGAAGAAGTTCCCTTGCATATAAAGATACTGCAGGCCCAAACATTCTCCAATTGTTGCCGGGACCTCACCTGAAAGCTTATTTTCGGACAAATCCAGTATACTTAGATGTGTTAGCTTCTGGATTACTGGCGATAAATCTCCGGTGAATGCATTCTTCGACAGGTTCAAGAATGTTGACAACGATGATATGCCTAGAAGCTGCTCTGGTATGGATCCGTTGAAGTTATTCTGTGCAAGATCAGTTTGAAGCAAATTCTCCAGATTTCCAATGCTTTGGGGGAGGCTTCCTTCAAAGCTGTTCTGTGATAAATAGAGCCCGACCAACTGTGTCAGGTTGCCGATAAAGGATGGAACAGGACCAGACAACCTGTTTCCATTCAAGCCAAAGCCTTGTAGCTTTCGTAGCTTCACGAAGTCCGAAGGGATGTTACCCGTTAACAGGTTATTTTCCACGTCCAAGACAATTAAGTTGACCAGATTACCAATCTCTGCAGGGATACTACCAGTGAACTGGTTTCCAGCAAAACTTAGTTTACTGAGTCGAACCGAGTACTTACCAATGCTTCTTGGCAAGCTTCCTCCAAATTTGTTTCCAGCAATATACAAAATGTCAAGATTACTACAATTTTGCAAGGATTCCATGAAATCCACATCCTTTGTTGAGTTACTTCCAAGGCTATTGTTACCAAGGTGTAACCACCACAGGTTCTGCAGATTCCCTAGATTAGTTGGAACCTGACCAACAAAACTGTTATACGAAATATCGAATATCTGTAGTCCTGTGGCATTTGCTATAGAGCTTGGGATGGAACCATAAAACTTGTTGTCAGAAATTCCAAAATACTGTAGATTTGGTAGAGTTAGTCCCATGTCATCAGGCAGAGTCCCCATTAGCGGATTCGCTACCGTTGAAATGCCAACCATGGACGAGATATTGAACAAGGCCGGAGGGATCATACCTGATACTTTGTTCCCTCCAATGTACAAGAACTGCAATCCAGGCAATCTTCCCATGCTGCCGGGAATCTTTCCCGTGAAGTAGTTGAACGCCACGGAGAAGAAGGTCAACGACGTAATATTTCCAAGGGTAGCTGGGAATTCTCCTGAAAGGCTGTTCTCAGAGAGCTGAATCTTCTCAAGCTTTACCAGTGAGCCGAGCCCCAGAGGGATTTCCCCTGACAAGTTGTTATACATCAAGTACAAGGACCTGAGCTGAAAGCAGCCTGTCAGGTTGGCAGGAATCCCGCCTACGAACGTGTTGTTGTTGAGGAAAAGCTGTTCTAGGCGGAACAATTTGCCAGTCTCCTGAGGAATCTCTCCCGTCAAGCTGTTGTTCCTGAGATCAAGGACCCTCAGGAAGCTCAAGTTGCCAATGTACGCAGAAACTGGACCAACCAATCGGTGGCCTTGTAAGACCAAAGATGTAACTCTCTGGTGCTGACGTCCACATATCACTCCTGTCCAGTTACAGACAGGGATGGAATCAATCCACGAGTCGAAGACACGATCAGGGTCGACCAGTATACCCTCTTTGAATTTGATCAATGCGAGCCCGTCTGTGTTGTTTCCCGCACCCTCGCCCTGGTTTAGCCATCCTGGTGACAACAGGATGACTAGAACGAGCAACTGACGAAGACAAACATCTGACGAGAGACGGCCATAGAGGAACTCCATTAGTTGTGAGATTATACAAAAGTTGCAGAAACTGTGACAGTACTTGGCTTTTTCTCCAAAATGATTATAGCAACAGCAATAGTAAAAAGTTCTTTAGGACATTTAAGGGTTGAGAAGTTGAACACGTTCTAGGTGGATACGTGCCAACTCTTGATATATGGAAAAAGGATTCGTGGTTTAAATAATGGAAAATGTTGGTTGGAACCTTTCTTTATACTTTCAAAGTCTTAACACCTTCATTCTACTTGTCTATTCCTTTGGGAGTTTTGTAGTAGGTCATTGTCTACGGTTGAAAAATAATGAATATGGCCTCCCCCAAGTAACCAGTTTGGTTCAAATGGTGAAAACATTCTCCGTGCTTCCAAAAGTGATATAGTGCTCGACTTTCGACATTATCAAGTGGCAATAGTCTACCATTTTGTCAGTGGCGGAGCCACATTGATAGGAGTGGGATCAACCCCACTTCAAAAAAAATTTGTTTAATAATTTGTTGTATTTTTAATGTATGTACCTATTAAAATTAGAAATTGATCCCATAAAAAAATTAATTAAAGTAAAATGTGATATTAAATTTTAAAAAAATCAAAAATTGACCCCACTCGTTAAATTTTTTGGCTCCGCCCCTGCATTTCGTACATGTTAAACCTTCACAACTCGAAATGGTAGTTGACATAAGCAACAATAACTTCATTTTGTATGTTGATTTAACCAACCAGCAGTCGCAAAATTAGGAAAATCTCTCGGAATCATTTAAGTATCGACGTTGAGAGGGAGCATAAGATACCATCATTTTAAGTGCATTTTCGAGAAGTCTACTCGTCCTACCAGATTTCACCACCGCTGTCAAGGATCGGTGTTTAAGTTCCGCATGGATTAACTTACGAGGAAAAGTTTTCTTTTTACCACAGCTAAAGAGAAGATTTGATATTGAACAAAGAAATTAGCGGTCAAAAGTGACGGATCACTGACGGCACAAACTTGTGACAGACATAAAAGTTATACAGACATTGCAAACACTAGAAGCAAATGTACAACAGATACAAATCTCCAAAAATATCAGTCTCAGAAGCACTTCTCTAGTCCTATGCTAAAACGGCAAATTGCACAGAGAAATACTACAACTAACCCTAGTAAATTCATACATTTCAAGTACCTAGATGGTTCATTCAGAGTGGTGTATGATCCGCAAGCAAAAGCATCAGTAGATCCCCGGAACAACACGGTAACGAACCTTCTCGCAGTACAGCTTCCAGTACTTCCCATACCTGCAAGCAAGATATGATGAATAATAGTTTGTTCAACTTTGCGAAATTGTGAACATAGATTCTGCAATGTGTCTAATTAATGACCCGCGAGAAGAAAGGCATTAAAACGATTAACGAATGGATACTACTTTGATCGACCATAGAGTTGCTTACTTTGAACGACAACGGTCATCATCCCTTGCAGCTCGGTCGAAAAGAAGGATGGTCAGGAAAGCGACGTAGAAGTAAGGTAGTGCCTGCGAAGAGAAGAGAACATCAATTAGCTTTCATAACATCTCCCTTGTCGTTCACATATAGAAACATCTCTTGAATACACGTCTTACGTGATTAAAAAGTGCAGGTACAGTCCAGAAGAAAGCAGCCAGTATTTCAGGTACATAATGGAAATGGCGAGCTAATCCCCACCTGAAAAACCAATGACAAACAATCGAACTTTAATGTTAAAGCCGGGAATACAGCATGTCAATGGTTACGCATGGCAGGAGACCACCACATACCACCCCGATGTGAGAAGAAGACTTGATTTTGTCTCCCCGGATGTCGTCGTATAGGTAGCCACAATCTATAAAAAATATCAGAATCAGGATAAAACTACACTTGGTTCTCTTTGAAAACAGTAGATTTTGCTAAAAGGGTTGCAGAAGGGCATAATAGAAAATGGTTCATTCACCTTGGATGGCGCTTTTCCCCAGACCAAGCATTTTCCATTCGTTCTCCGGAACTCTTGCCTTTGCCTATCGCAGTCGTAGTTGATGTAGATGCATAAAATTCCAGCTAACAAAATATACAGCGCAAGCTGGAAGCAAAGGTGGGAGGAAAATTGTTTACGAGGAAGTGGAAGAATAAGATGAAATCAGGCACTTCAGTCTATCAATGTACCTGAATTCCAAGATTTACGGGATGGTTGACGAGATACATGCCAGGCGATGTATAGATAGAGGGTACCCACACCAAGCATCCCCAACAAATATAGAAACCAGCTGCCAATGTAGCACGAGTTGAATTAAAGCAGACGATAAATAAGCATAACGAATTTTAAGCAATCCTTCACGTGTAAACGGCTTGTATCTTAGCAAATGATAACTTCCAACTGACAGCAAGAGTATGGTACCAATGCTTTGTGCATCGAATAAACTATGACTCATTCATCTTAAAATCATGTTTCCACGTAAACTGAGGAACCAGAGTTTTCCTCATTTAAGAGTCAATCATAGTCTCACCTTTGACAAAATGAATAGAAGCTTAGTGTTAGTTATATGCATATCATTCTGTGTAGAGAGATAAGTGGACTGTGATGCGGAAGACCAGGAATAATTATCCCCCCGCTCTGCGGAAGATGTCATATTAACATTCTTATTATGGATTTCCTTCAGCTTACACACTATATACCAACAAATAAGCACAAAATATCTAGCAAAATTAGATACAAACCTCGATCATGTGCAATGTCCATTGTGTTCCAGTAGCCAGCTTCCCACCAAAAGAACTTGGAAACATACACCAGCATCAATATTGTATTGACAAGCATGGAGTCAGCAACCTTTCCATCCCGCTCATACTAATTGCACGTGAAAATACAGACATCAGTTACTAAATTCTACAACGAGGGCAGCAAAGTACAAATCCAAATAAAAGCAAACCACGAGTTCACAACAATCAGATCATCAGGACCAGTACATTGAAAAAACCGAGACAAAATTACCTGTGTAATACAGTAAGTCAGTGCCAGAACAGCCCATGACATCATCCCGAATCTACAGTTTGTGAACACTTTGATGTCGAAGTTCTTCCCAATTCGCGGATACAGCTCCATACCCTTCAGCAAGAACATGATATTATGCATAACAGAGCTATAATGCTAAATAGTGAGAAAAACATATAATATCTTCACAGTACTTAATTGGGACCACAATTGCAGATACTGTAAGGTTGTATTTTCAAAGTCTGCACTTACCCAATAGAAGTCTATTATTAGGTTACCACAGGAACCAGAATCTGTCGAAGATGGAGCCAGATGACCCTTAAAAATGCACACACGTCTGTTAGAGATGCAGCACAGATAATTCAAATGGGTATTCTTACAATAATCCAACTAAAAGTCCTTACTTTGATGTACAGTAAAATGCAGAAGATGAAGCTTCCAAAAATTAGAGCAGAAAATATCTCCCCTAAATGATCGTAGACAACTGCCGGATCAAATATTCCAAACCTGAAACATGATAAAACATTATTAACAGCCTTAATAGCGATTTTGGTTCAGTTAATCACAAGTAAAATGCTGCAATCCTCACCACCATAGGCCCAGATAAGTAACCAGAGTCACTACATAAGCCGCAACACCATTTGCCTGCAACGACACGACAACAGCTCGTGACTCCAAGCCTTAGAAAGACCTCCGAAATTTAATGGATACTATTAACACGAAAAAAAAAGAGCAGAAGGTACTGCATTAAGTAGACAATGGAACCAGAAGACATTACCTTATAAACCGGACGTTGACCTGTAGGAGAGATTGGACCTTCCACCCTTTTTCCAGGTAAAAGAAGCTGAAGCGCAGCTTCAAAAGCTCCATAAATTGCAATTATTTTCCAGGCAGTAGCAGACGGTTTCGGCCATATGTTTATGAATCCGTGAAGTCCTTGTTGCTTCAGGTTGTCCCAAGTTTGAGTAACTGACCCATCGGCATGTACCATAGTGTACCATCTGCATAAGTGGGTTGAGAGAAATCAAACTTCTGAAGACAATACATCCAAAGAGTCCAGAAATTTTCTTATTTACAAAGTGCTTAAACATGTAAATACCAAAACAAGTGCACAACATATGAACATATAAACCTACTTTGGGCAATATACTACAATAAGCCTAGTCAAATAGTACAAAAGAACTATCGTATGTACGTTAGAGTACAATCAGAAGCAAACGATAAAAAGCTGAAAAGTGCGGATGGCCACACTTAGCAGCTCGCAAGCCTTCTCTAAAACCAGGCAGAACATATAAGGGAATTAAGATCGTCAAACCGAAGTGAACGGATTCAATCTGGATTGGTTCGGATTCCAGAAATGGATGGTTTAAAGTTATAGGAGATTTCACCTCCACCAACCAGAAAAAACACAAAAAAGAAAAGACAATGGAGTAGTACAACGACTAAAAAGCCTAGGAACAAGACATAAGTACATGACACTGGTAATGCAGATTCTTCACTACTAGACCCTTTTGAACTAGAAAAGCCACGAGATTTGACTTGGAAGATCCCAATCAACGATCTGGGCAACTCTATACCACCTTAAAGTAACTACCTTTACACAACTAGAGATCTGAAACCCCCATAAAACCCTACTCTCCAAATCCCATCATCTCATTTACCATAAAAAGTTCCAATCTTGCAAGTGTACCACATCTTAACATCCCTAAAACATTGATAATAGAGCACACGACCCTTCTTCGAACTAGAAATGCCACGAGATTTGAGTTGGAAGATCCAAATCAACGATCTGGGCAACTCTGTAACACCTTAAAGTAATAATATTTACACTACTCAAGATCTGGAAACCCCCAATAAACCTCCCCATCTCCTAAAACATCAACAACAGAGCATCAGCCCATCCCTATAGAGTCCCATGAAACACTAAACCTCTATTCAAGAGCTCCTCAGACACATCAGAAGCTGGCCCATCAATAGAAAACAAACCAACGGATGAACAAGTAAGGCTAAAGAACAAAAGTTTACGCAAGATCTCCAATCAACACAAACCATGTATTGGATCAGATTTTTTCTGGGTTTATACCAAACGTCATCCAGACTCACTAGACTGACTAATCGGGATTCGACAAAGGTGAGACATTTGAGAAATGTTAAAACTATGTTCCCAAAAATTCAAACTCGGGACATGATTAAACTAAACCATAACAACCGGAGATGGTCACTTACAGTAGGATGACAAAGGGAGGGCAGAGGGTGAGGAGTGAGAGCATCGAGGCATACGTCACCAATGGAGAATGCACCGTCTCTCCCATCTCTCTCTCTCTCTCTCTAAATCTCTCTCTCTCTCACTACACTTGGTGCTCTTGTTCTGGATCAGTAATTAAGTGAAGTTGAGACGAGACCTACGACACGGGAGGAGGGAGACTTGACTTGGAGTCAGTGGTCAGAGGAGATTCGATGAGTTGGGATTTTTTTTTTTTGGATAAATTACTTCCTAGTTCCTGAATTTTGATTCCTTTCTCCTAGGGTTCATGACTTTTAAAAATCAAAATTTTTGTCTCTCAAGTTTGGTTAAATACTCTTGGGTCCTTGGAATCAAAATCAAAATTTTTTTTCCAGGGAAACTAATACTTCAAAGGACCTAAATGCCCCTCCCTCTTTAAAAATAAAAAAAAATTCTTCCTACTTTCACACCCTTTTCTTCTTCTTTCCACTTCTTCTTCATCTAATCATTTTTAACTAAAACCAAAACTAACTAAAAATTAAACTCAAACATTCTTAATAAAAATCTAAACTAATCAGAGAATCAAAATCTAAAAATTCTAATTAAATCTTCAAATTGGTGAGAATAAAGAGAACATCAAGATTAATGAAAAGCAAATCCATAGTTATGTCTATCTATTTCATTCAATTCAAGATTGGTGAAAATGACTAACAGAGAACGGAGAACGAAGAAAGAATGAGAATACAATGGCTTTTCCCACTGCTCAAATCCATAATGGAGCCAATCTATGTCAAGTAATTAGAAGAGCGTAGTGTAATTGTGGACACCTACTCATGGCTCAATAAGGGCGCCTTGTCTATAGCTACGGCCTTTATGAAGGAGTCCAGATTGCGTGCGGAGTGGCCTCAGTCCCCACCATGCGGACTAGTTTTTTAAAGGGTAATTTAGTCTTTAAGCAGAAAAAATGAATGGTAAAGAGTAATGGTACTTTTGTCACAATAATGGTACTTTTGTGTTCAGTAATGTTTCATTTGTGTTCAGTATTGGTACATTTATCACAATAATGGTACATATGCCCAGATATTGGTACCTTTAGTGATAAAATAATGGTACCATGATCTACAATAACAACACAGATTAGGAATCCACCAAAAGAAAAATAACACAGATTAGAAAAATTTCAAAAATCAAACATGGATGTCGTTACTCTTGAACCCAGATATTGGTACCTTTAGTGATAATATTGGTGCCTCCGTTCAGTAATAATGGTCCATTTGTGTTCAGTATTGGTACATTTATCACAATAATGGTACTTTTGTCACAATAATGGTATTTTTGTGTTCAGTAATGGTACTTTTGTGTTCAATAATGGTTCATTTGTGTTCAGTATTGGTACATTGATATGCCCAGATATTGGTACCTTTATTGATAATATTGGTGCCTCTGTTCTGTAATAGCAGTTCATTTGTGTTTAGTATTGGTAATTTTTTTCACAGTAATGGTACTTAAATCATCACCACAATATTGAATTACGGGAATTGGAAGGGTTACGGGATTTGGGGATATTTGGTGTGGTTAGGAAGGCGAGTAGGTGTGGCAGAGTACCAGATCGACGATGAGGAGTGTCGAAAATAAGAGATCGAGTGTCAGGGCGGCAAGACGGAGTGGTGGGCTCGAGCTGTAGTGTCGGGTGGTGCGGGTGTCGCAGCTTGTAGTCCCGGAGACTTCTTCTGCCTCGCCGTATCGGGGTTTCATCAGATTCCGACGAGCCAGGGCATGCCACCTGAGTTAGAGTCGGCGTCGGAGGCGGAAGGCGATTGAAATATTTGGGAATTTGCTTAATTGGGGCCGGTGGAAAAACTGTAATGGGTGGGTTTAGGGTTAGAGAATGTATTTGGAGATTTTCTTAATTGAGGTTCAAAATATTAGGATGGGGATTAGGGAATTTAAATTTCAAATTAAAAAGAGAAGGAGAGGGAAAGCTACGGGATTTGGGAATAATTAGGGTAGTTAGGGATTTGAATTTCTGATTAGCAAAATACCAATTTTACCCTTATTAATACTAACCCTTGGATCAAATTTTTATAAATCAAATTCTAATCCAAAGGTGGATAAACAATCTGCAAGGTAGGGACTAGGATTTAGTCATCCGCATATAATCCTTCTCCTTTGTGAAGGGTTGCCCACATCTAGGTACTATACGGGTTTTGTTAATTTCTTGAACTATGTACAAATATCTTTCTCAATTTTTCATAAACATTTGTGTTTATTACTTGGTCCTTAAAGGTTCTTATGTTGAAATGGGAAAACGAGTAGTCTAATTATTACTAAAATTGTTGTTTTACTAGCCTTTTGAGACTCGGGTTAAGTGCCGGAGTAGGAATACTAAACATTTACTTATCGACAAAAAGTTGCTATCTCGTTTAGCAAAATCGGTAAAGGTATTGACTTTTGTGAGTTTTTGGACACGAAAAGGAGCACAACTTGTGCTCCACCAATCTTGAACTGAAAAAAATAGATAGACATAACTATGAATTTTTTAACTGATTCCTACGTTCTATCTATCAACACCAATTTGAGGATCTAATTAAGATTTTGATTCTTTAATTAATTTTGATTTTAGTTGAAAATGATTATAGGAAGAAGAAGGGAGTGAAAGTAGGAGAGGAGAAGATTTTTTTTGTTTTTTTAAGAGGGAGGGATATTTAGGTTTTTTAGGTATGATTCCGTCAGAAAAAAATCAATTTTAATTTCAGGGACCAGAAGTCTATATGAACCAAATTTAAGGGACTAAAGTATTAATTTTTAAAAGTCAAAGATCTTAGGAGGAGAGAAACTGAAACTCGCGGATTAGAAATAATTTGCCCTATTTTTTTAAATTTGGATTGACAAGTCACAAGTGGGTATCCACTCATTTGCTTTGGACTGTTAGCGCTGGCAAGTGGATTATATCTAATGAACAAATTTCATATAATTCTGTATATTCTCTAAATCTATTACTACTGTGTTTTTTTAATCTTGGATGTGTAAAATTGGTTATGGTTTGTATAGTTATGATATATTGATTTGTTTTGTTATGATAAAATAATTTTGTAAAATTTTTATTAAATAAAGTGGGTTAGATAAAATAGTTCGTCAATTATAATAAAATAGTGCCTTCGGTTAAAATAAAAATTCATGAAACTATAGTGATAAAATAGTTTAGCCAAGCAAAACTTTCTGCTACGATTCGCTTGTCCCACAGCAGAAGCAGCACGATCGGACTGAGGGGAACCATTGGCTATGCTCCTCCTGGTAAGACTTTCCTCTTCTATTTGCTACTTTTGTTTGATGCATACTGCGACGATGATAAGCACGCTTAAAGAACTGCATGCGAATTGCAGCATATGCAATGGGAGGGTACGATAACGAAGGAAGGCGACGTCTACAGCTACCGAATCCTTGTGCTAGAGATGTTTAAACGGAAAAGGCCGACAGATGTGACATTCGCTGAGGGCCTGAACCTCCATAACTTTGTTAAGGTGGCACTGCCGAGAAACATTATGCAGATGGTAGACACATATCTTCTCCCAAGTGACCTACAAGAAGTGGAAATCGAATTGATAGGACGAAATGAGGATGGTCAAGTTCGAGGTGGACAACAAAACGGCCAAACTCAGTTCAGTTCTTGAAGTCGGAGTGGCGTGCTTGGTCGAGTCAACTAAGGACCGTACAACGATCAAGAACGCATTACGAGAGCGAAATCAGGTCAAAAATGCTTTTCTTGCTACTGATATCCGCAGAAGCAGAGCAAACAACCCTTCATTACTACACCTACTTTTTTTCACTGATCTCCACAATGTGTATTTAGGCAAACATAATTGAACATCATTTTATTCCACATGCTCATTCCTAACGAATGAGCGTTGAGAAGTTACTTGTTGAAGTTTCATTAATAAAATTTGTTCAGTTTTCTTTCAATCAATTGTTCAGCCTTCTTTCAATTGTGCATGTACATCTAACCTGTGACAAAATTTGAGACGTAGTCTTTGTTCCGGCATTTTGGCCATCTAATTTTTGGACAAATGCCGAACTAAGTTACCGATGGTGCCATGTGAGAAACCCCAAATCCCATGATAAACATTAGAAATCATAAGTCATAATATGCTAATCATCATACTTGTTCATTAGTCAAGTAGATACAACACTTTCAATATGAGAAAACAAACACAACACAAGATCCAGGGGAACAATGTTGGCTTGACATGGAAATATAGTTGCATTCGATGCCTTAGCCGGGACCAACTTTAGGAATGTCGTAATGCTCACTCAAGTTTGCAAGATACTGGTTAAAACCTTCAATCCTGTCTCGGTGAGACTTATTGGCATCCTTTGCCATCTTGTGGATGTCGAGTTTTTCCCGCTGCTCCTTGTAACGTTTCTCCGCAGCAGTGAGATGATCACTGGATGCAGGTTTTCCTTCCCCGCTCAATTTGCCACCATCATCTATATCTTCTTCGTTGAGATCAGTCGACTCTACCACACTTTGTCCTGCACCAAAAGACGGAAGGGGTTATAAATTGTGAAAGCAATGACTCAGCCGTGAAGAAACCACGATATAAAAACCGATAACCAACAAAGCTCAGATGATGATCTCCAACTTAAGTATCCGATTTGTGCAATAAACAAATACCGATAATGTCACTACGAAGACAAAATGATACTTCTGAATCGATCCAGAAAGTCATATGAAAAGGAACATTAGCAATTACTGGAACTTGTAAGATGGATATAACATTATGCCATTTATTAGGTACAAGAATGATGGACTGTGAGGCTACTAAGACACTCGGGAAAAGCCAAGCTCCGATTCTCCTAATAATAAGAAACCAAACTCTGGCATCATGTTGTGGTTGCCTGGCTCAATTTGTGAGAGATGGTAGCGATACTCGCATAATTGCCATGATCAGGATTTAAAACCTGAAAAACTTAGAGAAAAAAAGACCTATGGCATCACATTACTTTGATTGGAAAAAATTGCACGCCAAAACTGATAACCTTGCTACCTGCCATCCAATGAGAGGCCTGGAATAACAAGTTGCCAATTCTGTGAATCGCTTTACATTGTAAGACAGGGTGATGAAGTAGACGCAAGAGAACCAACAAACAATGGATAACTAGTATGCTACAGTTAATAGAGGTTCAAGATTCGAAGAACCAGGAATCCTGGACGATAAAGTACACTATCATAGACATTGCAGGAACTCCAACAGAGAAAGAACTGGTTAAAAAAAAAATGGACAATGAGCATCGAGGAGAAACACCATAGTTGTTGGGTAAGTAAGAGCAAATCCATCTCAGCTCGCAAACAACTTTAGTAGCCACTCAGAAGATGACACAACAGCTTGGCGTTGCTTCATCGAGACTCAAAAAATTTCAAAACCGCTTCCAGTTCACAACTTATAAGAGCAAAAACTCACAAAACTAAAGAGAAGAAGTACTGAGTCAAACCTGCAGCATGATCATCTTCCACAACCTGAGCAACTTGATCGTCACGAGGTTTCTTATGCTTCTTCTTCTTCTTAACTCCACCAGCCTTCACATCCAAAGCTTTCCCCTTGAGTTTCAACTTCCCTCCAACCACATTGTCATAAGCCGACATAGCGTCACCAACCAAACCCGAAAAACTGTATCCAAACACCAAAAACAAACTTGAAAGTTCAAAATCTCCGATACGCGACAAAAATCAAACATTCATCTACTTTGCCCTAATTCCGACAATGAGTCTAATTAACACAGCTCATTGGGGTTCACCTAGTTTGCCCTAATTCCGCAACAAATAAGATCGACGCTCCAAATAAATAAATAAAATAAATGAAAGAGGGAAAAATTAAGAACACCAACCGATAAGGAGCGGTTGAATAAGGAAGAACAGATAATTAGTCTACGCAGAAAATTGGGAAAATTAAAAAAGGGGAGGGACAATTGCCGGAGAGCTTCTGATTACCTTCTCTCTAGATTCCCTGCGAGAAGAGAGAGAGAGAGAGAGAGAGAGAGAGAGAGAGAGAGATTTGGCAAATAAATTGGGACGACTGGGCGGCGGTGTTGGGAAGTTGGAGCTGTTAAGGAATAACCTGTCGTTTGATGTAAAGACGACATTCGGTCGGAGTACTCGCTAGGAAGTTAGTTACCTACCTGTCGTTTTATCAAAGATGACAACAACCTACACGTGGCCTAGTAGCCTAGTGGTATGAGGAAGTGTTGAGTTGGTGGAGGTCCAAGGTTCAAACCTTGGCTTAAACATAATGTATAATAGAATAGGATTAAAATAGGATCTAAAAAAAATGACAACAACCTGTTTGAGAACTGATAGTTAAAGAGTAGATAATAGTTTTAGGGGTAGATTAAGAATTCCACTCCCTTCGTCCGAGGCCGATCCCTCGCGTTTTTCTCCTCGACCAGGCCAAAAATGTTTTTTTCATTATATTAATTAATAGGCACACATCATTTTTCTCAGAAACGAACCAGAGGTCGACCCGAATTTGGGTCCGACATCTGGCCTGACCAGCCCGGCCGGTTAGTGGCCAGTCAGACCGGATTTTTTTTAATATTAATATTAATATATATATATATATATATATGAAGAAGTCTGCACTACAAAACACTAGAAAAACATCAAAACACTCTCTAGAAGAAAGAACTCAGGACCATCTACAAGAAAACATCTATATACTTTAAGAGTTAATTTAACATTGTATCATGGTGAAGAACGTGAGTAAATGATGCCTTGAAATCAGCAACTCTCCATAGAATAAATTGTAGCAGACACCAAATTGCAGCAGACGTATAGGATCACAATTATTCAACACAGAGGAAGCATAATAAATAAGAATCCCCGAAATATTAAAAAATAAAAGACGATGGAGCAGAAGAGGCTATCGCTAACGGGCTTAACAACTAGGTGGCCTCCACAGGCGCCGGCCACCACTTCAAGCTCAAGCAGCGTGGCTCCACCTTCGCCACCGAGCTCCGAGCCGGCACCGCCACCTTCACCATGGCCTACATCCTCGCTGTGAACGCCTCTATCCTCTCCGACTCTGGCATCACCTGTTCCATCTCCGACTTCCCTCCAACTGAGACAGACTGTGCTCCTAGTCTCCGACCTCTAGACCTCCAGCCTTGACGGACTGACGACGGATCTCCGATGTTTTTCGGCTTCGAGGACGAGAGAGAGGCGAAGAGGAGGATTTCCGATTTCTAGGGTTATAAATTTAATTTTGGGCTTGGCTTTCGCGTGAGAGGGGAGAGAGAGAGCAGCTGATGGTCCCTTTTTTTGAAATCGAATCATTTTCGGTTCAACCAGAAAATCGGCGGTCCATTTTTGTTGAAAACCGGGCAGTTCGACCGGATTTCAACCGGCCCGCACGAAAGCGTTTTTTAAGCGAAAAACGGAACGGGAAAAGAATCGTTTCGCGGTCTGACCGGCCCGACCGCCGATTGGACCGCATTTTTTAAAACAATGACACACACGCATATACATACATATACATATACATATACATACATATACATATACATATATATATATGACTGAAATCCGCATATGCAAATTAAATTTAGTGGAAATGTCTAAAATGTATTCCCGACCATGGAAATTATTTCTAGATCATCAGATGAATATTTTAATTTTTAATTTTTAATCTCACAGTTATTAATGTTTGAGGATTAATTAGTATTAAACAAATATCTAGTTAATTATTATATCCCTAATTATCTTTCTTTTTCTTATCTAATATTTAAAATATCAAATTTGACAACTAACCCTATTTATCAGCCCCGTAATCTCGCCGCCGCCCAATTACAAAAGCCACTCCTACTAGAAAACAAAACCTTCTTACTAATTGAATCCTTGGTTGCCAAATTGCACCATGAAAACAATATGTCAAGACTCGTTCTTGATAGTGAAAGAACGGAGAGAGAGAGAAGTAAGAGAGAGAAAGAAAGAGAGAGAAAGGGAAGAATTTTATTAGAAAATTGTACAAATGTACTGGAATGTCTATTACATCGAATTACAGGTACTTATATGTAATTGTATAACAGTTTTCCCGCCTAGCCTACGGTCATAACCGTCTTAATCCCTTTTTATCTTTCCCGCTTCTTGCTGGCCACTCCTGGACTGCCACGTGTCCATCCTCTGTTCTTCGTATTATAAACGAACGGTCAGTCGTCCTCTGTTCTTCGAATTATAAACGAACGACCAATCGTCTGGGTCATGCCTATTACCTGTTCGACCTAATGATCCTTACAAATCCCTTCCCTTCGAGAATGTCCTTGTCCTCAAGGCATCTAGAGAGCACGATTGAGCTCGCGCACCTGAGGGAATTGGCCACAAATGGCGGTGAAGTCCTCCCACGTGGATTCATCTTCACTGAGGTTGGCCCATTTAATCAAGACCTGCACCACAGCCGCGTTATTTCTCTTGACAATTCGCCTGTCTAGTACAGCCTCAGGTGCCAGTTTGAGTTGCCCTTCCTGATCCGCCAAAGGAGGAGTGCTAATAGCTGTTTGTCCGTGACCAATACGCTTCTTGAGTAAAGAAACATGGAAGATCGGATGGATAGTGCAATGCGGAGGTAATTGCAGCCTATAAGCAACAGATCCAATCTTCTCAAGTACTTCATAAGGACCAAAGAACTTGGCGGATAGCTTGAGATTCCTACGAACAGCTGCAGACATCTGCCTGTAAGGTTGCAGCTTAAGATATACCCAATCGCCTGGTACAAATGCTCGTTCAGATCGTTTCTTATCAGCATATAATTTCATTCGCTCTTGAGCATGCTGCAAGTTAAACTTCAACCCTTGTAAAACTTGTGCCTGTCGAGTGACCAAGTCTGCTACCACTACGACTGAGGTTTGTTCATCCCATAGACCAGGTAGTAAAGGAGGTTGATAGTCATACAAAACCTCAAACGGAGAACACTTAAGTGAAGTATGATAGCACGAATTATACCAGTACTCAGCAAGAGAGAGCCATTGAGACCAGTGGACAGGCTTATCGAAGCACATACCTCGTAGATAGTTCTCAAGGCATTGGTTAACACACTCTGTTTGACCATCACTCTGAGGGTGGTAAGCCGAGCTAAAATGCAAAGTGACCCCCCAAGCATGGAAAAGAGATTGCCAAACATTGCTGGTGAAAATTCTGTCACGATCTGAAACAATAATATCTGGTATTCCATGTAACTTACACACCTGATCAATCAGCAGTTTACCAACTTGTAAGGCCGTAAAAGAATGTGATAAGGCTAAGAAATGGGCATACTTGGAGAAGCGATCGACCACCACCAAAATGGTGTCCTTCCCCCCAGATTTGGGTAGACCTTCCACGAAGTCCAATGAAATGCACTTCCATGCGCCTTCAGGAATGTCAAGAGGTTGTAAAAGACCTGGATAAGCAACATGCTCCGACTTGCATTGTTGATAAACCTCACACTGTTGGATCCAACCTTGCACATCATTCTTTAATCCTTTCTAAAAGAAGTGTCACTTGATCCTTTTATAAGTGACCAAGATTCCCGAATGACTACCAATAGCTGAAGAATGTAAGTGTGTAAAAATATCAAAGCGAAGTGTACTAGTACAACCAACACAGATGCGAGCCTTATAACGGAGTATTCCCTGAGTGAACTGATAGTGAGGCATAGAATCAGGGCTCACAGATAAGGCTTGAATCTTGTCCTGCATTTCCTCATCATCAATATAACTCTGCTCAACACTCAATAACCATTCAGGAATTACTGTGGTGACAGCTGCAATTTCATGATTGACTCGTGAAAGATCATCTGCAACTCTGTTCTCCGTGCCCTTCTTATATTCAATGATAAAATCCAAACCCATTAAACGTGAAATGCCCTTTTTTTGTAGGTTAGTGTGTACCTTTTGATCAAGCAAGTACTTCAAACTTTGATGATCAGTTTTGATGATGAATGTACCTCCTTCTAGATAATGCCTCCATTTAGAAACAGCTGGTAGCAAGGCCAAAAGCTCCTTCTTGTAAACTGGCAAGCCTGCATTCCATGGTCCAAGAGCTTGACTTATAAAAGCAATTGGTCTATTGCATTGAGATAAAACAGCTCCCATTCCCATATCTGATGCATCTGTTTCTACTGTAAATGATTGACCAAAATCTAGATAAGCAAGTATAGGTGCAGAAGACATCCTCTCCTTCAACTTCTGAAATGCTTCTGCAGCCGATGCAGTCCATACAAATCCATCCTTCCTCAATAACAGGAAAAGAGGTTTGGCCACCTCTGCATAACCTTGTATAAACTTTCTATAATACCCGGTTTAACCAAGAAATCCTCTGAGTTCTTTTACTGTCATTGGTGTTGGCCAATTTGTCATGGCTTCAACCTTCCTTGGGTCAGTGCTGATACCAAGGCCAGAGATGACATGACCCAAGTACTCGATGGAAGCCATACCAAATTCACACTTAGATAATTTCCGAAAGAATTTCTCTCAAAGCAGAATCTCAAATACTTGCTGTAAATGGCTCAAATGATCAGTTGGATCTTGACTATAGATCAAGATATCATCAAAGAACACGAGAACAAACTTCCTTAAGTAAGGAGCTAAAGTTTTGTTCATTACCGATTGAAAGGTTGCAGGTGCATTTGTCAAGCCAAATGGCATGACCTTGAACTCGAAGTGACCATGATGTGTTCTGAAAGTGGTCTTGTGTATATCTTCGTCCTTCATTTTGATCTGGTGATACCCAGCACGCAAGTCCAATTTAGAGAAAATCTTTGCTCCCAACAGTTCGTCCAAAAGATCATCTATAATTGGAACCAGGTATTTGTTCTTTATAGTCTGGTTGTTAAGTTGTTTGTAGTCGATACACATACGCCAGCTACCATCCTTTTTCTTCACCAATAAAATAGGAGAGGCAAATGGACTTTCGCTATCTCGTTAAAACCCTGCTTGAAGCAACTATGCAACCTGTTTTTCTATCTTAATCTTCTGTGAATGGAGATATCGATAAGGTCTGATAGATATAGCTGTAGTACCAGGAAGTAAGGGGATACCATGATCAGAACTCCTTGGTAGGGGCAAACTTGTAGGAGTTTGGAAGATCAGCTGATAAGATAATAGTAATTGTCTCAGTTCCATCTGAAATTCAGAACCAAAAATAGAACCAAACTCAGTATTAAACTGCAGATCATGACTTGTTTCTATAGCTGTGATTTTAATGTCAGCTCCTTGTCTCCAAGAAATTATGTACAACTCTTCAACCTGTTGTTTATAGAGATCAAGGTTGACCATGTGGACTGATAAACACTGCAACTCTAACTCAGCAGTATTATTTCGATACCCTTGCAACACAATCTGCTTACCATTGTTCTGTATAGTAGCTTCAGCCTTAACAAAGTCAAAGAGAACTGGATTGCACTCCTGCATCCAATCAGTCTCTAAGACCATGTCATAGGTGCCTAATTCCAAGATTTTGAAATCAAACGAGAATGTACTGCCACTCATTTCCCACTTAACTGCACTATACATGTGATTGCACAATACCCTTGAGCCATCAGCCAAGGAGATGGTTAAACCAGCAGTAGCAACTTCATCCAACTTTAGATTCTGCACCAACTGTCTACTAATAAATGTTGTCATGCTACCTGTATCCAAGAGAATCAATATTGGCCTGTTCCTGATTCTACCACGTAGCTTCAGGGTGCCACCACCTAAACTTCCATTGATAGCATGCATGGAAAGCTCAACCAAGTCACCTTGGTCATCAGCAAGTTCTTCCTCTACACAAGCTTCTTCCTCTTTGATTATATGCAAGGCACCCTTCTTGTGCTTACATACATGCCCTTTGACCCAAGGTGTCTCACCACATGTATAACAAAAAGGTTCCTTCTTCTTAATTCCACCTTATTCCCCCACAGTTCGTGAACTGGAAGTAGTATTCCAACTGTTTGACGAATTGCCTGCAATAGCTTTCTGAATAAATCCACTTGTGCCTCTACCTCTATCAACCACTCGACCATTCGCCTTCAGGGCCAGTTCATGAAGTTGAGCCTTAACTATTGCATCATCTAATGTCAATAACGTGTGAGTCCTTACCCAGGGTTTAATTTGATTGGATAACCCTCCTATGAACGAATGCATATAATATGATTCAGACAGAGTCAGATTTTCTCTCAGCATTAATCCCCTTAATTCCTCAAATTTCCCCACAAACTCTTCCACACTCCCCGTCTGCCTCAGATAGTTGAATTCCTCAATAACCCCGCCATAATCTCTTGAACCAAATCTCTTACACAAACCCTCAGAAAACTGCTTCCAACCAACCTTGGGTGCTTGGTTCACCCATCCATCAAACCAGATTTCCGCTACATCATCTAAGTACACACTAGCCATCTCTACCCACTTACCCATGTCTACCTTATACACTGCGAAAAACTGCTCGCACTTCCTCACCCATCCTTGCAGATTCGAGTTAGAGAAAGGAGAGAACTCTAACCTGGGGTTCAAGATGCCATCTTTCTTCATGTAACTGCTAATCAAAGCTTCTTCTGTCAAGAACCTATCGTTCCTCACATTTCCACCCGCCGGAACCTCCTCCGACATCACCACTTCTACTACTTCCGCCACCGTTGCAGGAGAGCTTCCAAGAATAAGAGGAGGACCTAAAAGTCTGCGACTTTCTGTGCTTTTCTTGAGAAGCTCCACGATCTCATCAAATCAGTTGTTTATCACTTGTTCGTTCTTTTCACACCTCGTCTCGATCCTAGATTCCAACTCCACGATCCTTTCTTCAAACTTTTTGAGTTGATTGTCTACGTTCTTCCATCTAGTTTCCATGGTGATACGCTCTGATACCAATTTGTCAAGACTCGTTCTTAATAGTAAAAGAAAGGAGAGAGAGAAAAGTAAGAGAGAGAAAGAAAGAGAGAGAAAGGGGAGAATTTTATTAGAAAATTATAGAAATGTACTGGAATGTCTATTACATCGAATTACAGGTACTTATACGTAATTGTATAATAGTTTTCCCGCCTAGCCTACAGTCATAACCGTCCTAACCCCTTTTTATCTTTCCCACTTCTTGCTGGCCACTCCTGGACTGCCACGTGTCCGTCCTCTGTTCTTTGTATTATAAATGAACGATCAGTCGTCCTCTGTTCTTCGAGTTATAAACGAACGACCAATCGTTTGGGTCATGCCTATTACCTGTTTGACTTAATGATCCTTACACAATAATATAGCGCTGCTAGTACACTTGATATACGGCCTTGGAAATATCTTGTTCCTTGGATGAGGGAGGACTTGTTTTCACGGGTACTGGACTTGCACGTTCTCTACGTGGAGGTTAATAGGAGGGATGGATATGAGAAGGTAATTTATACATGCTCCTGTCCTAATTCCTGTAATCGTCAGATTCTTGACGATGCGACAATATTGATACCTCGTTACTGTAATATTGGTACCTCATTATTATAATATTGGTACCTCCTTACTGTAATATTGGTATCCCATTAACGTAATAATGGTACCCCGTAACTGTAATATTGGTGCCGGTGTAATATTGGTACTTTGTTATTATAATATTGGTACCTCGTTACTGTAATATTAGTAATTTGTTACTATAATATTGGTACACCGTTATCGTAATATTAGTACCCTGTTATTGTAATATTGATACTGATGTACTGTAATATTGGTACATGTATTGCATAATTTTGATTTTGATGTGCTTATTATTTTTACTACTAGGTTGAATCCGTTATAAGAAAATGAACAAAAGATTTAAGAAAAAGGTCATTAAGAAGATGAAGGAAATGGAAGAGGGTGATTGTTCGACGAAGGTGATGCTAATTCGGCAAAGAGAATGGTCAGTGGAGACGATGGTTCGTCGAAGAAGATGGTCAGAGAAGATGATAGCCTGAGAAGATGAACGTGACTAATTTTGGCTATAATATTTTTGGTGGTGTAAGTAATTTTAGAGATTTTAATTTTTGAATGTTGGTCAGTTACTAATTTAGTGGTGCGATTTAAGAGATTACGTGATTCTCTATTTAATGAGTTCGGATTTGGTGCAGGTCACGCGTGTCCAGCACCATGCTGGACACGCAGATTCAGTGGTTGGAACACCCAGATTCGATAGTTGTATATTTGATTCAATGGTTTGTATGTATGTCTGATTCGATGGTATGGTGTGTTATGATTCGATGGTATGGTGTGTTGTGATTCGGTGGTATAAAATGTCTCATTCAATGGTTTGACATCCGATTCAATGGTTTGTATCTTGTGATTCAACAATATCTAAACCATCGAATCAGACATTTTATACCATCGAATAAGACATTTTATACCATCAAATAATGCATACCATACCATCGAATCACAAATATATAAACCATTGAATCATGCATACCATTGAATCAGATATTTTATACTATCGAACTATTGAATCAGACATTTTATACTATCGAATCATGCCTACCATACTATCGAATCACAATATATAAACCACCGAATCAGATATTTTATATTGTTGAATCATGCATACCACACCATCGAATCTCAATATACAAACCATTGAATCAGAAATTTTATACCATTGAATCAAGCATACCATACTATTGAATCACAATATATAAACTATCGAATCACAATATACAAACCATTGAATTGGATGTCAAACCATTGAATGAGGCATTTTATACCATCGAATCACGCATATCATGCCATCGAATCACAACACACCATACCATTGAATCATACATACGTATAAACTATCGAATCAAATATACAACCATCGAATCCGGGTGTTCCAACCACCAAATCCGCGTGTCCAGCATGGTGCTGGACATGCGCGACCTGCACCAGATCCACTCTCCTATTTAATGGTTCCATATTTTTTAGGATTGTAATTAGTTAGTAGAAAATAAATTATACCCTCTTCCCCACCATGGGGAGTAACACTAATCCCCACTGAATCTGAGTTGCCGCATATGGTATAGGCAATCGAGCCCAGGGTTGGTTACTTTCCTCATTAGTCCGGTCCGAC
>SOPF01027582.1:0-14967 GCA_012979155.1 Hypericum perforatum
AAGTTAACTCTAATGCTTGGGTTAATTATTTTCATTTAGTTGCATTATTATAAAGTAAAATTAGTGTCGACTTCTTTTTAACTTGACAAAAATGTCTGGATTACTATGTCTTTAGGCAATACATCATTGGCAACATCAAGTTCAGTATATGACGTCAACGATTCGCAACTAAAGAGACGTACTGGGACAATGGGATTAGATATCATTGGACTCAAATTGAGTGAAAAGTTGACTAGGGATATGGAAAAAAGTGAACACATTATCTTACTCTCTTTTTTTCGAGAATTAAACAAATATCTTATTCAAACTTGCTTTTTTTGTTTCTATATGTATGCTTTACTTTAATGATTAATAGTACAGATCTTGGACTTACTCGATTGATGTACTTTGACTAGAAAGAGATACGTATATGACCATCCTATTGACATGTACGTCGTCGGATAGCGGACGTTACTGTTCGACATATGTATATCAATTGTGTTATACGTTGATGTCGATCGAAATTTTTTTAAACTCGAGTTAATTAAAAATCTATTGACAAAATTTTTCAATAATTATATATACTTTTGATGATTTAAATCCGATATTAAATTGAATATCTAATTTGTCATTTCATCTATTACTTGTTTGTTGTTGGTATGATACAAATTGTTAATATAATATATCTGTCGTTACCATTAATTTTTTATACATAGAACATGGTGATTCTGCCAGCACAGAAAAGAATAATGTTGAATCTTAGGAGCGAGGACAAGATACGTATACAAAATAATTGGGCGGAATTGATCTGAATTCATGATTCCTTATGTCGGCCTATACAATCAATTAGTTATAATAATTGGGATAGTTAATAATTATTTCGTAATCTATCCTCCAGGGATATTTGACGTTTTCCTTTTTCTTTTTCCCGAATGAAAGTTGCGCTTGACTATTCACTCTGATTTTGGCCGAGAGAATGTTAGTTTTCTCAGAGGCCCCTTTCAAAAAAAATTCGTCCAGTCTAAATTTTATGGGTTTTTATTTTATCAATATGAAATGAAACTATGGTTGTGCAAGTGTTAGATCAATTTGTTCTTAAATAAATTAAAATTTTCATATTAAATCAAATTTTAATATAAAAGTGCAGAATCTATATAATTTGTTATTGAGATTACTCCTGCTAAGTTATAACTCATGTTATTAATTCAATATACGAATATGGTGATCTACTTATAACAAACTTTCATATTGATATCAAAATTTTCAAATAACAAATAAATGAATTTTCAAATGCTAAAAAGTATGAACGGTGCAAACTGCAAACAATAATAGCCACAGAAGACCCAATGGTACGATTGGCCCACCGCACAAATGGGCTTCTCGAGATGGACAATTAGTCCACTCACGTGGTTTTGACTTTTGAATTCCATTGCTTCAAAAGAGGAAAAAGGAATTCTATTGTTCAATTACTTAGTTTTGTAACATGTTTCATAAAAAATGGCCCCGAGAAGAAAGGGTCACGATTACGTGATTTAAAATTCTAAATTGATGATTAGGATTACCAAGTCGCACATTATGAGGTAGAAATTTCAGATTACGTAGCAAAGTATAAATTGATTAAAAGCTCTCTGGTTATAATTGTTAACGTGTGCATGTATTTAACTTATTATAAATGCATATGATGGCACGTTCATAGATCCGTAACCTTATATCGCTCCTCACATATGAAATTCGATCTATATAGTCTCAATCCCGACTAGTTTCCAAAATCGTAGCTTGTAGCGACATGGCACGATTCGAAAAAGCGCTCTCGAGGACCACAAGAGATTGCGACCTTATTTCATGTAATGTTGATTTTTTTTATTTTTTATTTACATAATTGGCGACTTCTCTCGGCGCTTTCTGGTGTTTTGAAAGTGCATGAGAATCAAAATAAGAAAAGGTTTCTAAAACATGCCAGCACGAGAAGCCTAGTTCGTTTCTAAAAAAAAAAATAGAAGTCTAGTTCCTTTTTTCTTTCCATAATTAGCATCATACATTTTATTACATCGAATGCGAGATTACCGCTCAGACTAGTTAGTATCGTTGATCGGGTACAGATTGAAAAAATCATTTTGGACGGCTTGAAATTTGGAGGACCATGTTACATTTTTCTCATGTGATATTTGCGTGTCGTGTATGTAATACTAGCACGCCTTGTATGTCATAATGATCAGTATATTTTTATATTTTGCGATAATGACATTTTTTCTTGTGATATTGATCTATGTGATTTACTCATTTTGATCCCATTAATTTTTTGAGTTTTTGCACAAAACAAATCCGCGTGCCATTTAATCGAAACCATTGAAAAAAAAAATCGTACTCATCTAAGTCCACTGATTATATTCAAATAAGATATTTCAAAAAAGAGAAAACTCTTCGAACAATAACTTTTTATTTTCATTATTCTAACTTAAGTGCGTGAAGTGATGATCTTTACTGTGGTCTATACTCTCAAGTCAACTCTCAGCATCCTGTACACGTGTCTATCTGTTCGTATATGGCATAATTCATACGGCCACAAGTATTGAATATTTCGTTTATCAAATATTTTACATGAGAAAAACATACGCAGCTGTTTTTTAGATTATTTTTTAATTTAAAAAATATAAGAATGGACAATGCACCCGATCATGTGATACATATAATTCTGGTGTCCGGCCAACTCAGACTTTCTGAAAAAGAAAACGTTTTAACTACCGTTCAGCTATTTATGATTTACTTACCAAAAAAAGACTAGTGAATGCATGTAGCCATATAAAAAAGATCAGGTATGACAACAATTTTGTCGGGATGATGGAAAAGGAATAACTATATGCTCAGCCACCTACTTGTTTTCAAATTATCATTTAATTTGCATGTCCTACTCGTAAATGCCATAAATTTAAATTTATATCTTATTAAATGTGTATATAAGTGGACCAATTAATACAATTTTGAATCTCATATAATTTTATAATGATATTAAAAAAATTAATAAATATTCTATTCCATTTTAGTTATCAATATCCTAAACTCGAAAATTGGGTCAAATAAAATAACTCTCTTATCTATTGGGTCAAATAAATTAACTCTCTTATCTATTGGGTCTAAATTGGTACATTGACAATTCTGTTACTTTATTGTGACAATTACCACTCAACTAAGTGCATGTGGCTACCACCTGTGCAAATTCCAAAAGAACATGTCGCTGATAATAATAGGTCCTATCACGTACTTAGCTCTTATTAAGCAACGCAAGAAAATTCTTCGCATAGTGCACATCTTGGAAGAAAACCGTGCCGACCAGTTATTAATGTGCAATCCCTGTCACTAGGATTATAATGACATTTCCGAGGTTTATTGTCCCAGTTTCTATTACGTATATCGCCCCTATGGTCTATTTTAATTCGAGGTCTCAAAAAATTCGGTATACAGATAAAATGTCATTTCCAAAATCAAAAATAGGTCAGTGTCATTTATCCTAGTCTAGATATACTTCATAAAAATATATCTAAAAACAAATCAAATACGAATTATAAACTTACGAATTCTAAAAAAAAATTCAATTAATCTTTCGGTCTGGAGTATAACATTTTGGGGAAATGAAATAAATGAAAGATTGAGCTTTTATTTAGGGTCAATATTAGTATTAGTGATAGAGTTACGGTTAGAGTGCTCGGATAATGCACTATTGGCAATTGATAAAATATTGAACATAGCTGATCGGGAGAATCACTACTTTATGATTAATATGGAAAATAAGGAATTCCTTTGTCTTCGCACCAGAGGAAGAAGTTGCGATCCAAGAAGTACTAAATAGGGGCTTTCAGTTTTGGATGGAGTTTATGGAGTCGGAGAACAATACTGCCGTAAGGAGAGGTACTCGGATTACATGCTGGACCTTGCCGAATACAGGTTTGTTTAAAGTAAATGTTGATGCAGGTATTAATTCGGAGGGAGGCCAAGTTGGTGTGGTGGTACGAAACGATACAGGAACATTCCGAGGAGCGATTGTCAGGAAATTTCTTCACATGTTTCATCCAACTCTTCTGGAGGGACAAGCAGTGCAAACGGGCCTCGAATTTGTAATAGCGTTGGGTTTTATTCGAGTGGAGCTGGAATTTGATTGTTTACTGGTAGTCACGCAACTCCACAAGGACAACATTGACAGGAGCGACTTGGCGGTTATTCTTGAAGATTGCAAGAGCCTATTTTCCCAACTACAAGAGGTTCATGTTACCCACATACGACGAGAGGCTAATCAAGTAGCTCATACGATGACTAAGATATATACCTAATCCTGTTGATCGAGAATTACTTGTGTTTACATGGTCGCTAGTTTACTTACAGGGAATTTTGGAGGCGAAAGCTACTCCAGGTCAACAGTAGTGTTACTCTCAGTTTATAGGTGTGTTGAATGTAGTAACTTAATCTGGGTTCGGTTGGTTCTCTTTGACGGGTATTTCCTTCAGTTTACGTAGTGATCGGTGGTGCTCTTTTTCCCTTTCCGGTTTTTTTCTGTTTTACGACAGGTTTTTCTGGATTGGGTTTTTTAATGAGGCCAACAACTGCAACCTTGTATTAGTGCAAGGAGAAGGTTATACGGGCAGTTTGTTCTGGTTTGATCTATGATCTGCTGTATTGACTTCTGATGTAATCGTTAGTTTCATCATGAATGAAGTTCACCTTTTTCCGAAAAAAAAAGAGTTACGATTAGAGTTTATAGTTACTATTAGAGTTAATGTTAGGATTAGTATAATGTTAGGGTTAGAGTTAGTGTTTAACGTCTATGGTTGGGGTTACATTTTTATTCAAAACTAATAATAAATATACTGTAGTAACTAATTTTAGCTAGTTTCACTTTATTTTTTTTTATCGGTATAATGATTATTTTATCTACTATGTTCATAACCATTTTTTTAAATATGTAATTGATCACAATAACAATATATATTTGTTGATATAATTAAATAGTAATGTGAGTATTTATGTTGATGATACGACTACTACAATTAATAAGTAAATTTTAAGAGATATTTAATAAAAGAAGTACATGATTACGTAAATGTTGAAGAATAAAATATAATATTTATCAGCTTGAAAATATATTTAAATTTATTAAAAAATAAATAAGAAATAGAAAAAATAAAGGGCCCAACATGAATCTCACTTAAAAAGACACGAGAAGTGATACTTTCGTTAAAACCAATAAATTGTTCTACTGTAAAAAAAAAGATAAATTATATTCGGCCCTATCAGGCTTGGTGTATTTAACACTGGCATTTCTACTATTCTAAAATCGATTAAAAAACCCTTCTTATTTAGAGAAATTATACGATTCAGTCTCTCACACCGGAACCGACGTATTTCTCTTGTGAGGAGACACGGAAAATGACTATTATACTCTTATACTAAAAAACAAAAAAATTAAAAAACTCTCTCTCCTCCCTCCTCTTCATACCCCCCCTCCTGTTTAATTTCTATTTTGTTTTTTAGTATAAGGGTATAATAGTCATTTCTCATGCCTCCTTGTTAGAGAAATACGCCGATTTTGGCGTGAGGGGCTGAATGATATAGTTTCTCTAAACATGAAAGATTTTTGGGTAAATTACCCTCAGGTCCCTGACTTATGGTCGATTTTGTAATAGGGTCCCTGAATAATTTGAATAAGATGTAAGGTCCTTATTCTAAAATGAAATATTGGTATGAAGTCCTTCGCTGATGTCATCAATCTTTTTTTTGTTTTGTTTATTGAATTAACCAAAATACCCTTAAATAATAAAATAAAAAAATTCAACTTCTTCCCCAAAATGATTTCCAGAAACCAAAGCAAACAGAACAGACAACCTTATGGAAGGATCCGCCATCGTCACCAAGTACATCTCTAATGATGCATCGGTGTACCGAGATCGAATTTAGGCCCTCGTCGAGGGTCGCGCATGGAAGGACCCGGCCGTTGTCAAGGAGATGCCAATTCTGGGAAGCCACCACGGGGAGCTTTGTTATTGCGCCGGGACCCGTTCATCCACCTTCTCGCCACCCGTTCATCCTCCTTCTCACTGTAGGGAGCTTCTGGAAAGCCTTCTTCTCCGTTCATCCTCCCACCCAAAAACCCCTTCCCCTTACGACTGCCATCTCTTCTTGAAGCCCTAACAAAACCCTAACCCAGGAACCACCAACATCGGCTTCTTAGAAAACCATCATGTGGTCCGGCGTCCCCCCAATCTCGACCATTATCTCTGGGACCAGCGGTGTGAGTAATTGTTGACGACCTCCCGATTTCGGTTTCTGGGTTTGCCTAAAGTTTATGTTTTTGTCTCTTTAGTTTCTCTGTGTAATTGATCTCGGTGATTAAATGAATAGATCTTTTGAATTCTTGTGATTTATTTATGTTCATGGAGTGAATTTTTGTAATAATTAATGTTTGATTGCTTGATTTTTGGCTGTGAATACTTAATGTTCATCATGTTGTTCTAAGGTTGAAGAAGATAGTTTTTTTTTTAATTTTTAGGGGTATTTTGGTCAATTTAATGATAAAAATGCAAAAAAGAAGTTGCTCACATCATCCTCAGTCATATTAGGGACCCAAGACTAATATTAATTCAAAAAGTAAGGATCTTACATCTTATATTCTTATTCAAATTATCCAGGGACCCTATTACAAAATTGACCATAAATTAGAGACTTGAAGGTAATTTATCCAAGATTTTTTAATCAATTTTAGAATAGCAAGGGTGCCATCGTTAAATACACCAAACTCGAGGGGGCCAGATATAATTTACTCTAAAAAAATTATTGGCTGCACTCGTTTGTTTAGGGGTAGGAGAATGAGGATTTAAATTTAAATTTTTCCTTTGTTTCATCCCATTCACATATATATATTTCTTTGCATAAATAGACGAATTCAACACAAATTTGACTCGAACCAAATTCAAATTAAATTTGCCAATTTGATGAGCATAAAAATATTGAACCATGTTCAATTATCTCACAATAAATTTGAATCAAAGTTAGGAACTAATTAAACTAATTTTTTACAAATCAAATTGAATCAAATCATCAATTGAATTCTAACAACGACGAGATCTAAGGCCATCAAGTGTCTCATATCAATTATAGTTAGTATAAAGTAACATATTTGGTCTTGAAAGCCCATTGTCAAACGATCATCAATGATCTATTTTGTATACCATTTTATCAGAATCGAATAACTCATTTTATCATAATTAAAGGACCTATTTTATCCAACCTTTTTATGCTGAGACAATTTAGTAAAATTATTTTATCATAACTGAACAATCCATTTCATCAAAATTGAGCAACCCATTTTATCTAACTCGTGTTATTTCAGTATGCTCCCATCAAACTATTTTATCATAAATGTACAGATTATTTTATCATAATTGGACAACTCATTTTATTATAATTATGTAGACTATTTTATCATAACTGGATGATTCTAGCATATTTTACATGTCCAAGACTAAATATAACTTCTAGTATAGGTAGCAACACGAGATGAGGTCCTTAAACTTTTGGTAGAGATTGAAGGCTCTCCTTCAACATAACGTTGGACAAACATGGAAGATGATGCGGCGCCAGCTGTGGTGAGTTAGATGGGCACTCAAGTGAAGAAATTATGGAGTCTCAAGTGAGTTTTGTTATTCCAAAAATGACATCATATTTTTTAAGCCGTAAGAAAGTCAACAGCTAAGGTTTTATCCTTCTCTATCAATAAAAATGCTTCTTTTCAAATTGAAACCATTCTCTTGCGTGATCTCTTAACCCAAGCAAACTAGAAGATTAGATCTCTTACACCTCTTCCTAAAGTTGATCTCGAACAAAAACTAGCTCAGAAGGCACCTATTACTCGAGAGATGACAAACCGTATTGGCATGAAATGGGATGGCGAACCTATAACGACTCTATAGATTGTTAAGCAAACTATTGTACAGCCAACAAATTTGGTGGTTCCAGATATACATTGATCTTATGATCATATGGAGATTTTGCCCCTTTGTCGTTGGTGGCATGACAAAGAAGATATAGTTTGCATCATCACAAAGCATCAATCGACTTCTTTTCCATGCTTTCTATCATGACTACGTGTGGATGGTTAGACTTTGATCTTAGAGTTGTAATCTTTTTGTTAAGTAGTTTGGTATTATTATTATATTATTTGATATAAATTTTGTGATATATATAAATTAATCTACTTAGTCAAAAAAAATATAGGCACTAAAAATAAAATTTTTGTTTTATCTGAATAAAAAAAATTATAGAAAAATATTCCTTAAATAAAAACGAAATATTGCATTGATGATTCTTGCTTACGGGCTATGTATGTTAATTCCTCGTTTTCTCAACGATAAAATTTGAACTAAGCCCGTCATCTCCGGCCTTCATTCGAGACTGATGACCGGTCCTAAAGTAGTGGGCTTAAATGCTAATAAAATAGAGGCCATTTATCCAGGCCTTCCAGTTTCCCAAAATTACAATCTTGATACAGGCCCAGTCGTACCAAATCATAATTTCCAATTTAATCATCGGACATACTGCAGTTTTAAAGCAATAATTTCCAATCTACCAACAGTCTTTTATACTCCCTCCAAATTTACATTCTCAATCACATTTGGACGGGTGTCCTTCGTTTCAATTCAGTAACTTTTTTCTTTCTAAAACCTTCACATTTTTACACTTGACAATCCACGTAATTATAAACTTATCGCTTAAAAAAAGATACCCATAAAAAATTTCCAAAAACCATCTGACAGTTTTTAAATTTTTTTCCGATGTCACTTGGCATAATGTTGAACTGAACTAATTCAAGTATTAACAACCAGAAGTCCACAAACGCGATATCTAATGTACTAAACATAAAATTTTGTGATTTCAGTTATAATTATGTAATTTGTCTGAATGGAACAATTATAATATTACTATACCGCCCATAATTTGCTTTGGCAAAATAATATTATCCCCATCTTTCGTCCAAATCCGTTACCTGGAAATAATTGAAAAGTAGATATGATTCAGCAAGTTTTAGCTTCTCCCCGACAAAACGACCACTTCAGAGTTGACCAAAGTTGTCGATCTCCAACTACTCTCTGTCCTTTAATGAAGAAGATTCAGTGTCTGAGAATTTAAAGACCAAAACCCAACTAACCAAAAAGGAAAACACCAACTTCTTCTTCTTCTTCTCTCTCTCTCTCTCCCTCCCTCCATTGCATTTTTCTTACAGATTTAGAGAGAGAGATAGAGAGAGAGAGAGAGAGAAAGAGACGGGGGTTGAGTGTGGAAGATGATGGGGAGAAAGGAGGGGGCGTTAATGAGGAGCAACAACAGCGTGGGGAGTACGAAATCGAGGATCGGGATCGCCATAGCCATTGGAATAGCTCTCGGCTGCGTCTTCGCTTTCTTCTTCCCCAATGGCTTCCTCGCTTCCTCCTCCTCCTCCGGCCAAATCTCCCATCGCAAATTCTCTTCTTCCTCCTCCTCCTCCCAGGTTTCTCTCCTTCTCTCTCTCTCTCTCCTCCTTTTTTTGTTTCACTGTCCGAGAGCTTCGAGGCTTTTCGTTTCTCGGTATTGATGTTTGCGTAAAGAAGGTGACTGGTTAGTGGTAAAGTTTGGATCTTGATTTTTGGAGTTCCGGTGTTAGAATCTCCGTATTTAACTTAAAACATTAGGAATGGATCGGTAGATTGTCAGCACTTATAAATTAGCCCATGTGAAATTCTCAACACGCACCTCAAACGAGACCCATCGGGTCGAAGATTGCACGGGCTTTGACTTCACCAACGGGCAAGAAACAGGGCTTTGTAAGCACAACAATAATGTGCACAAGATCAACTTGTTCTGATACCATATTAAAATCTCACTATCGAACCCAAAACCTGTGTTTGTAGATTTTCAATACTTATAAATTTACTTCCTATTGTACTCAACGATGTGGGATTCTCAACAACCATTATTAGGAGTTGTTATAAGAAGTTGGATGATCTGTGGTGCCTTTTCAATTGGTTTTGAGAATAATGAGGTTTTTGGTTCAAATTTGTTTGTTGATAGGCATCTTGTGAGACATCTGAGAGGCTGAACATGGTAAAATCGGAGTTGGCAGCTGTTTCGGAGAAGAATGCAGAGTTGCAGAGACAGATTAAGGAGCTGAATGACAAGCTTAAGCTATCTGAACAGAGTAAAGATCAAGCCGAGAAGCAAGTTATGTTGTTGGGTCAACGGCACAATGCCGGGCCTTTTGGAACTGTCAAGGGACTAAGGACTAATCCCGTTGTCGTCCCTGATGAGTCCGTAAACCCGAGATTGGCGAAGTTGTTGGAAAAGGTTGCTGTTGGGAAGGAACTTATAGTGGCTTTGGCAAACTCCAATGTGAAATGGATGCTGGAGGTTTGGTTTACCAGTATCAAAAGAGTAGGTATTAAGAACTATTTGGTTGTTGCTCTTGATGACGAGATTCTCAGGTTCTGTGAGTCAAATGACGTTCCTGTCTATATGAGAGACCCGGATGACCAGGTCGATTCCATAGGAAAGTCTGGAGGCAACCATGCTGTATCGGGATTGAAGTTTCGCATATTGAGGGAGTTTTTGCAGCTTGGTTATGGTATTCTTCTTTCTGACGTCGACATTGTCTATCTGCAAAACCCATTCGATCATCTGTATCGCGATTCAGATGTTGAATCGATGTCTGATGGCCACAATAATGCGACAGCTTATGGCTACAATGACGTGTTTGATGAACCTGCAATGGGTTGGGCTCGGTATGCTCATACTATGAGAATATGGGTCTACAATTCTGGCTTTTTCTACATCAGGGCTACTATTCCCTCGATTGAGCTCCTGGATCGCATAGCCGACAGGCTCGCTCACGAGAATGCTTGGGACCAGGCAGTTTTCAACGAGGAGCTCTTTTACCCGTCACATCCGGGGTATCAGGGGCTTCATGCTTCCAGAAGAACCATGGACTTTTATCTCTTCATGAACAGCAAGGTTTTGTTCAAGACAGTGAGAAAGGATGCTAACCTGAGCAAGATCAAGCCAGTCATCATTCACATCAACTACCATCCGGACAAGCTTCGGCGGATGAAAGCGGTCGTGGAGTTCTATGTCAACGGAAAGCAAGATGCGTTGAAGCCTTTCCCGGATGGATCTGCATGGTGACATCTGCTGCTTCTTGATTTCTGTTAGTCAGGTTCACACATCATGTAGATTTTGTAGTTTATAGGGGGGCCAAGCCAATGCCGATCACATTTTCTGATTACTAAAGTTTCAATGCAACATTATATATCAGAAGATCATCTTCTAGTTTTGTCCCTTCTACTGAATATCGTTTCTTAGAGAAAATTTGTGGTTTTCGTGGTATTCATGCACTAATCTAAACTTATTGTGTCTTCTCAAAACTTGTTCATGAAATTCATTGGTTTTGATGCTGTCTTGAATTTATTTTTCTTGATTGCATATCCAATTTATAATTGCTTTGTATGGGAAATTAAATTCTACGGAGATTCCTCAATAGTATTTTTTTAATTTTTGAATGTACAAAGCAACAAAAAAAAAATTAAGTTAGCAATTCCATGATGGGCTGGGTCAATCCTATTGTGGACCCAGTGTAATACACCAGAGCAAATAAAGCCTGGCTGACGAGATTAACTAACTATATTTGATCAACTTTTTATGGTTAGTTAACCTTTTCTGATTACCTGCAGTGTTGGAGGACATCAAATAAACGAAGATAAAAAAAGTTTATCTAAAAAGCAATGCACATTAGATAGAATTTATTTTAAAATTAAATTATTGACATCCTCATAAATAATTTTCCTTTCGAGCTCCAAGCGTCTTGCTAGATTGTATCAAGAAAATTTACTGGGTGGATCAATATTTAATTTTTTAGGTATGGTAATTAGTAATTACCATAGTGCTTGGCTCATATCATCCTTTTGTTGGCCCAGTAGTAATGTCATCAATTCCAATGTAACACTTGCCCTCCTCCCGTCCTAGAACCTAAATTAATTGGTTCGTGGATATTTGGATATTATAACTTATAAATAAATAATAAAACATTTTGTGATTTTGTATCACCTTTGCGTTTATGCAATCTATTATTTTCATCACTTGTCAAGTTTTCATTGTGCAACATGTATGTACTATTGTTGTTTGTTCTGATGCTTCTCAAAAAGCTGAAAATGATATGACTATTGGAGAAGATGGCTGCCAATTATTTACTTCAGTTTCATGCCAACGTTATTAACAATGGAAAATGGCCACGCTAATAAGAATAGTTCACCATCTGAAGAAAAATAAGAATAGTTCACAATACTAATTTATGATACAGATTGATAGATAATTTTTTTTTTCAATTACAATTAACAACGTAGTAATTTCAAGATCATACACAAATCTTGAATTAATCAACACATCCAAATCTCGGTGAACACAATGCTCTATAAAATTATCTACTAAAATTAAGGGTGGTAGCTACAAATCCATAATGCTTATTTATTAAATAAATAAAAAAAGAATAAGACAACTTTGAATAAAAGCCAGAAAAAAATCAACCGAGAGACACCCCACCGACCACAACAAGAATCGCCGGCGTCGACTAAATTCCCTATTTCCGGGGATGGGTATTTTCCGGAGTAGAGACTCCGGTGGCAACCTTGGCAACATCCAATGCCGTGACTTCGGGTTTCTTCTTCGAGAACAAGACGAAGTAGCCAATTGTGGCCACCATGAGCACACCTCCGGCCGCCATTTTCACCGGACTTCCGGACAGTTTCCGACGTTGCCCTAGAACCTCCGACGACTGTCGTGCCGCACCTGCCTGGTCTGGTCTTCTCTCCATGTAGCGAATTACTTGTGCCTCCGTCTCCTTCGAGCGGGTGCTTTAGGAAAGGGTTAGAGAAATTACATGCAGATAGGGACAAAAAGAGGAATAGCGTTATTAACTTATCAGGGAACACAAGTGGCAGTGATGCCCAACGAAAAGGCTGGTCCTAAGCCTTAGAATCGCTCTTGGTAATAACAATTTAAATATAAGGATATTCACAAATTAACAATTAACAACACTTGAGATAATCACGGCAAGGAATGAATGGAGTTATGTCTAGCTTATTTTATTTTTTGACCAGTTAGAAATTTATTTATTCAAAAGAATAACAAACAGAATAGTATGTAATTAAGTTTACGTGAAAGAACATTTGGCATATACGTATAAGGCATAGATAATTTGATGAAGGATTGAGTTCAAAACTTGAATTAGTTTATACATTCATGGTGCAAAATTTTATCATTCAAAAAAAAATAATTAAACTTATGGTTTGTTTTATGATAGTGGGTTGTATCAAAACTAAAATAAAATTTGCACTAACAAATTTGAAGATTAAGAGGTGGTTATATATTTTATCTTAATCAGGTCTCAAGCCCGAATTTTTCGTAATATGATGTTGTCAAAATGATTGTTAAAAAATATACCATAATATGTGAATCGTGTAAGCAACGATATTAAAAATTAAATACTTTTATGCTATATTAAAATTTTTATATTTAATTTAAAATTTTAAGATAATTAATTAATAAATTTTTTGATGTAATGAGTGATTAATATTAATGAAAAGTAATAACATGCTATATATTCTTTTGCTAAGAAAAGACATTAACATACTATACTATATATACGCAGCTTATAAATTTGTAGATGTTATACGATCCTTTATTAGACATCCTTGTAGTTTACAAATTACCTAATTAATATGATTAAACAGCTTATGATGATTATCACGTACTGTAGCATGATCCTTTTATGGATAAGACCAAGATTAAAGACTAATCAATGGATACTTAAAGCACATTGGAATGTTGTACTCTCTTGGAACGTTACCTTATTAGTTTTTTCTCCCATTATATATTTTATAGTACTCAACATTTGGAACGAAGTATTCATTTTCTATTGACATTATAGAAGAAAAAATGTAAAAATTTGGATTTCGTATAACGTAACAATTGTAGTTTTCAGTTTTTTTTTTTAAATTTATAAATAAGAACAGAGCAACTACCTTTTCTAAAACAGGTTTTTTTTCAGCAAAATCTAATTATCCATTTAGTTATGAACATCTCTGGAGTAATTCTTCTATGTATGTCAGATTTAAACCCACCGTTTGAACAAATTTTTTTATTGTGCAAGTTTTTCTTTTGTACAAGTGGAATGTTGTCACTATTTTCCTGATGATATTGGTTTTCAATTAGTACCAAAATGGAATTGTTTTATAAGACGTTCATTTTTGTAGATTATTGTTTTGATCCAATATTTGGAACTTGTGGATCATCTTCAAACAACAATGCGAATGAAATTTTCTTTTTATCCTTTATCCAATTTTCATCCAATAAATTTTTTATGATTTATTTCCTTTTCTGATACCTACATTTCTTAAATTTTAAATTTTTAGTTAGTATTAGTATGATAATAATATTGTTAAATTCGAGATTACAGAATCTATACTGAATCTAGACTCATTTTATAGTGAAAGCAACTACGATAAAATTGTGTAGTGATCCGTAATATATTACCTTACCAAATCAGCTACACTGGAAATTTCAGAAAACTTTGTACTTTCTGCCTATAAAAGTACGGTCATATTCATGCTTTAAACAGTTTTACTGAGCTTATTTGTGTCTGTAAATTATTTTCAATAAGAAATCAGATATCTTAATTCGCCTCTTTCATCTATTTCCGCATTGCACAAGGTTCGGTTTTCTCAGTGGCATTTTGTTCCATGTCTTTAGGTATGTAATCCGCTAATCATTTAATTCTTCCAAATTTATGTTCCAATTTCACGTACAGTTTGAAAATCAACGTTGAAACGTCTTTCAAAACTAAGTAGGTTGAATTTCCTTGGATATGTCAAGATCATTTGATTCATGTCATTTACCATTAATTATCTATCAAATTTTTGTTGT
>SOPF01027582.1:14977-86268 GCA_012979155.1 Hypericum perforatum
CGTCGAGAAAGGCAAGCTGCCCATTATCGCTGGCGGTTCCAATTCCTTTATCCGAGCCCTCGTTGACAACATGCTTTACCGGTTCGAGGAGCCCAGATATGACCCATGCTTTATCTGGGTCGACCTGGATTTACCGGCTCTCTACAGGAGGGCAAAGATAAGGGTCGATAGGATGGTCGAGTCCGGTCTAAGAGACGAGGTTAATGCCATGTTCTCGCCGGGGCTCGACCACAAGAAGGGCTTGTGGAGGGCTATCGGGTTCTCCGAAATGGAGAAGTACTGTCTGGCCGAGATGGACCCACGGGTCAACGAGGAGACCAAGGAGAGGCTCTTCAGAATTGCCATCATGGAGACCAAGGAGAACACTTGCAAGCTGGTGGATTCCCAGTTGGAGAAGATCAGACAGTTCAGGGACGAGCTCGGCTGGAATATCCACCGGATGGACGCCACGTCGGTGGCCGGAAAAACGGGAGAGGCGGCGGAGATCGCTTGGCGACGTACTGTTTTGGAGCCCAGCGTCGATATAGTCAGAGTTCATTTGTGGGGAGCCGCGTCCTTCCTCTATAATGGAGGACTTGAAGCGTGTCGTTGACAAGCTCAGGTCTCATCTGCATGTGCGAAAAGGTAATAAAATGTAAGAAAATATAAAAAACGTGTTGATATTACATATTTTTTTTAGAATTCAGATTGTTCATCCTGTCTTTATATTTTGTTTTCTTTCTACAGGGAGGAACCTTGTTCTATGTCGTATGTAATATATAGAAGGGTAAATTATCCTCAGGTCCTTGATTTATGGTCCTTTTTGTAGTAAGGTTCTTGGATAATTTGAATTAGATGTAAATTCCTTACTTTTTGAATTAATATTGATCACAGGTCCCTAATATGACTGAGGATGATGTCAGCAATTTTTTATCACTAAAATGAGTAAAATACCCTTTAATTAAAAAATAAAAAAATTAGCTTCTTCGACCTCAAACCAAATATACTTCTCGTCCAAAAAAGCAACAACATCAAAAACTAATTAAAAATCCACCAGATTGCAATTGGGGATTAATCCACCAGGAGCACTGAAATCAAAATTGAAAGCACAACATTCAACAGCAACACCGAAGAAGAGGAGCACCGCCTCCTTCAATGCACAACCTTATACCTTCGACGTCTCCTTCAACTGACTCATCGGCCCGATCCCCTCCACTGACACCGTCTTCCCCAACCTCCATACGTCCTCATTCTGGGAACAAGGGACTCTGTGGTGGGGTCATATCCCGACCATGTCTGCCGGTGCAGTGGTGTGGATAATGGCGGTGACATTCGTGTTGGCCTATTCATCCTCTTCCGGCGAGGTCACGACAAGGAGGAAGGAAGAGACCGGGATAGGGAGATCATTGCAGGGCCGTGGAAGCTAACAAACCCTAGAGGGTTCCATGGCTTGAATGATGACAACGAGATTTGGAGGGTTCAGGGATTGAACGACAACGACGAGATCTAGAGGGTTCAAGGCTTGATCGGGAATCAGAAGGTTGATTGGGAATCGGAAGGTTGATTTTTTTAGTTTTTTCTATGGTTGAAGAAGGTTAATTAGGAATTGGAAAATGTGGACGGCGTTTCTACGGTTGAAGAAGGTTGATTTTTTTTTTATTAAAGGATATTTTAGTCATTTTAGTGATAAAAAAAAGTTGTTGACATCAGTCATATTAGGGACCCGAAACCAATATTAATTCAAAAAATAAGGACCTTACATCTAACTCAAATTATCCAAGGACCCTACTATAAAAACGGCAATAAGTAAGGAACCTGAGAGTAATTTATCCTATATGTAATCTCTATTGTAAAATGTATAACTTTAATTTGAAATGAAATAAACGTTCCGGAATACATCATTGTTGTTACTTAATACTTGTTTACTAAAAATTGTCACAATTTGAAAGTCTTATTAAATTAAAACTTGAATTATAAGGTTGTGATCATTATTATACTGATCATTTAATAGTTTTTTAGATTGATTAATAACCCAATCACAAAAATTTCTATTTTGTTAAGATTTTAACAAGGATGTCTTTATAACATTATATCTTTTCGAGAGCATTCAACACTGAAATTGTAAATATTATATATTATTATGAAAGAATAAAATGTACTTGTGAATATTATTTATTATTATGAATGAATAAAATGTACTTATCAAGAAAAAATATATATAGTTTTTTCATGTAATTAGTGATTAGTATTAAAATGATTGAACAACTGATGATGATTACGACGCACTGTAGCATGATCCTATTATGCACAAGGTCATGATAAGACCATGATTAAAGACTAATCAATAGATAATTGTCACCGCATGTTTGATGTGGCTTGTGATTACTGGCTATACTCAAAGCACATTGGAATTTTGTGCTCTCTTGGAAACGTTACCTTACTAGTTTTTTTCTCCCATTCCATATTTTATAGTTTACTCTACATTTGGAATGAAGTAGACATTTTCTCCTAATATTATAGAAGAAAACAAAGTATAAATTTTGATTTCGTAAAACGAAACAATTGTAGGTTTCAGTTTTTTTAGTTTATTTTATAATAAGAACAGAACAAACTACCTTTTCTAAAACAGGTTTTTTTTTTTTTGGCAAACTCTGATTAACCATTTATTTATGAGTATCTCTGGAGTATTGTCTTCTTTGTTTGTCAGATTTAAACCCACCATTTGAACAAACTTTTATTGGTGCGAGTTTTTTTTTTGTACAACTGGAATGTTGCCATTATTCTCCTGATGATATTGGTTTCCAATGATTAACACATAAAATTGTTTTATAAGACGTTCATTTTTATAGATTATTATTTCGATTCAATATCACAAACAACAATGCGATGGAATTTTTTTTTTATCCTTCATCCAATTTTCATCCAATAAATTTTCTTTAGGTATACAATCCGCCAATCATTTAATTCTTCCAAATTTATATTCTAATTTAACTCACAGTTTGAAAATCAACCTTGAAATGTCTTAATAAACAAAGTTGAATTTTTTTGGATATGTGAGGATCCTTTGATACATGTCATTTACCTTTATTTTAAATAGTAATTATCAATCAAAATTTTATTATATATACTAACAAACAAATCAAATATGTGTGCAACAATTTTTTTTGTCGCGGTTAAATCAATACTTTCAATAATTTAAAAGTAAAATTATTTAAAACTGAAGTCCAATTAGTCCGACCAGTAATCTAGGTCGTCACATTACATCGCAACCATTGCTTCGCAGTTGGCGCGTTATTTGTGCGGGCCACACACAATAACCAGCGACCGTGACACGTGTCTGTAGAACCCACAAATAGCTCCAATTCTTAGGGAGAAAACTAAAAGAGTGGACGACAGGGGGTTGATTCACGTAAAGAATAATATTTGTTCGAATATTACAGGCTAAACACTTAAGATTTTTTTTTTCAAAAACGAAAAAATTATGGGATTATAATGAAAATTTTTCATACGACCAGTATTATACGAAGGAATTGTCATTGTCGAAAAAATAAAAAAATACATGAAAATACATATGTCGAAGATTTTTTTGGCAAAAATCCAAAAATTATGGGACCAAAGTTAAAAAAATTTAGACGAATTAGTATCACATGAAAAATAAATGTTATTATCACATAAAAAAATTTTATTCTCTAAACAAAAATACAAATATATACATGTTATTATCACACAAATTAAATAAATATGATCACAAATTTTTAAGTATGGACCAATTACAAATATATGCCAAGGTAATAACCGTTATATGATTTGTGCGTATGAATAATCCATTTTTTGAGGACATGACTTCGTAATTTTATCACTCAACACTTTCATGTCCAAATACATCAACTAGAGGCTATAACAATATCCTTTAAGTGTTTTTTTGATATATCAAATTCTTAGTTATATAACAAATGTATGTAATAGAGATAGTCGTGCGAACAACAATTAAAAAATTAAAAAATTTATATTATATTATAATTTTTCATATTTAATTTAAAATATGAAGACAATAATTTTTCAAATTTTCAATATTTATAAACATAGACATCACTTAGAAAAGATAAGTATGATTCGAGTTAGTTATTTTTTTGGGTGTAATCAATCTAAAGAAAAGATTCATTAATATAAGTGCCATGAACTCACAAGAATATGTTAGGACCACACCAACACGGGAACAATATCGCACAAAGAACACGGACACAAGATATAACGTGGTTCGGCCTAATGCTTACGTCCACAATGAGAAAGGAGAACTTTTATTGATGAGAACCAAGTCACAAAGCCTTACATAACCCTAGTAATATGTCTTTATATAGTAGACAACACTTGGGATATAAGAAAATCTATCTAGGTCAAACTATGAATTCAAAAAATGAGTCCCAAGCTGATTAGGAAAATTTGTCGTAACACCCCTATCGGTCGGTGGGTCCGAAGAGCAGAAGCTCTCTACCCTCAGCCTAATGGCCACTGACCTTGCAGCGGTTACTACCCCTAGTGATTTCCTAGCCATAACTCAACAATCTCTACCTTGGCCAGAAATTATCTCATGCAAGAAACTATGAAGCCGAATTTTAACAAACTCTACCTTAAAGAAGACTCTGCCCCATGAAGAACCATGAGAACTTGCGAAACTTGACTCGACTACCGACTCACTCCATCAACTGTAGATAACTGCCATCATCAATAAGACCATCTCAAATTTCTCACATTCCTTCGTTCAATCACTTGGAGCTAACCTCAAAACTCGAGTCTTCGAGCTTACTTGGCCTATACCCTCCAGTCTCCATTGAACTCGAAATAGCAAGTCCTTTTGCAGAAGCAACTTTACGACCAATAGAAATACCCTCTATTATTCCACAACCTCGAACTATTTTTCCGCGAATCACCTTGCCATAAACCAATATTTGCCATAGCATACAATGGGTAATCTTTTGTTCCACCTAGTAGAACCCTCAATATGCTTCAAACACCAAAGTTCAGCCTTGAGTGAGACACCCCATCTGCACATAATATCACCAATGGCTTCATATGCCTAATGCCAAGCCTACCAGACACCTTTGACGTGTATGTCCCTTTAAACAACCATAGCGAGACCCAGCTAACAAAGCTTCTTTGAGACAACCATGACTTCCCGTCAACCGTGCCTCTATGAAATAACCACAACTTACTATCCATGTCTTCGCAAATTCCAACTCTACTCAAACCATCCATGTTGAGCCTTTGCTCCCTCACGCGAACTAACTTCACATAACCTGAGCTTCTTCCCTCTCACTCAGAACACAAAGATGTGACTCCACCTACAACAGTGCCCCTCATCAACCTGTAGGTACTCCAAATATCTCTTTCACCCTTCATCACCACTACAACATTCTTCTCCACCTTGATAGACTACCTACTATCTTGTAGCTATACCCGCTATAATGTAAGGCTCCTAATGAGATCAAATTCTTCTCTAACCTTGGAACATGCCTAACCCCATACAACTTTACCATGGCACTATCCCACATCTTGATTCGGATATCTCCTATGTCGATAATCTTACAAGCAGAACCATCATCCATAGTCACCATACCTGAATTAACAAACTCATACGTGTCAAAACACCCTCTCTTGGGCGTCATGTGAAAGGAGTAAGTACTATCCAAACCCAGGAATCTGAATGCTTTGGACCTGATAAAGTAGAAAGATAGTCACCATCTGCCCAGTTCGAACTTGAGACAACATTCATGGAACCCGACCCTTCTTTGTAATTTCAAGGACAATCCTTCTTTAGGTGACCTTTTTCTCCACACCCATAATAATTTCTCTTAAACCTCCTTGATCCCGACTTGGATCCCTTTCCATTTTTCGCTCTACGATCACCATGGCTACCCCTCATAACCAGCACTTCTATTCGTTCATCTTTGGTTTTCCTCCTTTGATGAAACCCTAAAAGAGCACTTGTGATATTCTCTAACTCCAATGACTCTTTTCCCAATATCAGAGTTGTAACCAAATTCTCGTAGGAACTTGGTAAAGAATTCAGGAGTAATAATACCTTATCTTCCTCCTCAAACTTCATATCAAACTTTCTCAAGTTGCATACTAGCTGACTCAAACTATTGATATGTTGGCTCAAATCTAAGCCCTACTTCACCTTGAGCCCGTACAACTGTTGCTTAAGATAAAACTTATTTGACAAAGACTTAGACATATACCTTACCTCCAATTTCTTCTATACCTCAGCTGGTGACTCCTCATCCATCACGCGATACATCACGTCATTCACCAAGCACAAGCGAATTGTCGCCACCGCCTTGGCCTCCATCTCCTTCCACTCTTGGTCATTCCACTCTTGGTCCCCCCATCTTTTCGGACTTCTTCTCCGGGAGCGCGACGACCATCCCTTGTTGCACGAGGAGATCCTTGACACGCATTTGCCACAACCCAAAATTCGACTAACCATTGAACTTCACAAGAGCAAATTTTGTGTTGTCCATCTTCCTCTCACCAAAAGCTCTGATACTAGTTATTTTGACCACACCAACATGGGAACAATATGGTACAAAGAACACAGACACAAGATATAAAGTGGTTCGGCTTAATGCCTACGTCCACGGTGAGAAATGAGAACTTTTATTGATAGGAACCAAGTCACAAAGCCTTACATAACCCTAGTAATATGTCTTTATATAGTAGACAACACTTGGGTACAAGAATGAATATTTTCAATGATTTCAAAAGTTGAATTGTTTCAAATTGTCATTCAGTCGGTTCGACGAATGATCTGGATTATTTAAACCTCAATCATTGTAACTTCACCTTAAGATGAATCAGTGAGCTACCTTACTATAATATTATATCTAAGTTGTTAACAGATGGTTCGGTAATCATTATTTTCTAGTTTATTTACGAGCAAATGTTTTATGTATTGCTTTTTACCAGTTTTTTCTCCCAGTGCATTTCCAAAGCGCAGAGTTGCTGCCAACGCTAATAGGACGCAGATTTGTGTGCAATCCACTGATGGGTAAGTGTGATGCACTTAATTTTTAACAAAATATAGGGCTTGTAAGGAGTTTTTCTTTTCGTAGCTATATTTTATTTTATGGTTGTTTTATTAAGTAATTTTAGTATTATATAAGTGCTAAATAGTGGAGGGCTTTTTTTAAGAAGTTGTGCTTGTTAGTCTTATTCTCGGTAAAATTTGGTGTGTAAATCCATTGACAAATAAGTGTGATGCACTTAACTATTAACAAAGTATAGGCCATGTTATGAGTTTATGTTTTGGTAAGTAGATTTTATTATATTTTGTTAGTAAATATTTTCTGCTCAGATTTTTTTTAAGTAAATATTGATATTAATATATACGAGTGTTAGTCTCATTCCCACCAGATGTTGAGTTCATGCGTATCAATACATGGTTGCATCAAATAGAATTGAAAATTCGGCGACAGTGAAAGAGTACATTTGTTATACCAGGAAAGCAAACTCAACGTCCCCATTACAATCCCATCCGAGAGAACATTGCCATGTAAGGAGCTGGTCTAAACAGTATAAGTCGTCGATAAATTTTCGGGTAACTCTAGGAATAAAAAAAACATAAAAAAGTTAGCTAAAAATTTACCAGCTACGTGCCTTTCTTTTACCAAAAAGAAGCTACAAGTATTTGTCCAATTTGTACTAAAATCCGACATTGACGTGATTTAGATGTTAAATTTGGCAGATGTTACGGATCAAAGAAAAACGTGGTGTTTATACTAGGTGCAACTACTACTGGAAAGACAAAACTTGCAATTGACCTCGCAACCAGTTTCGACGGCGAGATTCTGAATTCCGACAAAATCCAAGTCTACAGAGGCTTGGACATCTTAACCAACAAGACCACGGAAGAAGAACGTCGAGGTATCCCTCATCACTTGCTAGATTTCATCGAGGACCCAACCTACGACTTCACTAGCGGTGACTTCGTCAACGAGGCCAACATCGCGATCACCCAAATCGTCGAGAAAGGCAAGCTGCCCATTATCGCGGGCGGTTCCAGTTCCTATATCCGAGCCCTGGTTGAGAACTTTCTCTTTCAGTTCGAGTCGAGATTTGACCCATGCTTTATCTGGGTCGACTTGGCTTTACCGGCTCTCTACAGGAGGTCAAAGATAAGGGTGGAAAGGATGGTGGAGTCCGGTCTAAGAGACGAGGTTAATGCCATGTTCTCGCCGGGGCTCGACTACAAGAAGGGTTTGTGGAGGGCTATCGGGTTCTCCGAAATGGAGAAGTACTGTATGGCCGAGATTGACCCGCTGGTCAACGAGGAGACCAAGGAGAGGCTCTTCAGAATCGCCATCAGAGAGGCCAAGCAGAACACTTGCAAGTTGGTGGATTCCCAGTTGGAGAAGATCAGACAGTTCAGGGACGAGCTCGGCTGGAACATCCACCGGATGGACGCCACGTCGATGGCCGACAAAACGGGAGAGGCAGCGGAGATCGCTTGGCGACATACTGTTCTGGAGCCCAGCGTCGATATAGTCAACGAGTTCATTAAAGGAGACGTTGAAGCGTGTCGTTGAACGCTCAGGTTGATCTACAAGGCAAAACGAAAGTTTCCGGATATTACATCCTGCCGGTATATTTTGTTTCCTTTCTACATGGAGGGACCTTGCTCTATGTCGTTTGTAATACATATAATCTCTCATGTAAAATGTAGAACTATAATTTGAAATAAAATAAACGTTCCGGAATACATCATTGGTCTTATGCACAAGGTCATGATAAGACCAAGATTAAAGACTAATCAATGGATAATTGTCACCACATGTGTGATATGGCTTGTGATTACTTGCTATACTCAAAGCACATTGGAATTTTGTGCTCTCTTGGAAACGTTACCTTATTAGTTTTTTTCTCCCATTGTATATTTTATAGTTTACTCAACATTTGGAACGAAGTATACGTTTTCTCCTAATACTATAGACGATAAAGTGTATAGATTTGGATTTCGTAAAACGAAACAATTGTAGGTTTCAGTTTTTTTCAGTTTACTTTAAAATAAGAAAAGAACAAACTACCTTTTCTAAAGAAAGTTTTTTTTCGACAAACTCTGATTATCCATTTATTTATGAATATCTATGGAGTATTGTCTTCTATGTTTGTCAGATTTAAACACATCATTTGAACAATTTTTTATTGGTGCTAGTCTTTCTTTTGTACAAGTACAATGAGGCCATTATTCTCTTGATGATATTGGTTTCTAATTAGTACCAAAAGATTTTATAAGATGCTCATTTTTATAGTTTATTATTTCGATTCAAGATTTGGAACTTGTTGGTCACCTCCAAACAACAATGCGACGGAAAATTTCTTTTTATCCTTTATCCAATTTTCATACAGTAAATTTTTTGTTCATAAAAGTTAATAATCTAAGCTAGATAATTGTTTTACAATGGTAAAATTCCTAATACTCATATCAGAAAATTCATTATTATTCGAATACTTTTCCCGCACCTACTTCCAATGGAATGGTCCAATAATCTCTTGTTGTTTTCTTACATTAAGATATCACCGACAATTGACAATGAATTCAGGGTAGATGTTTAAAATATAATTCACATGGTAAAGATTATTTATTTACTATTAGGTTGAGATTTTAATTTTAAATTTTTAATATGACAATTACTAATGTTTGAGAGCATAATTATTATTAAAAAAATAAGTATTTAATTACTGTATTACTAATCATCTTTATTTTTCTTATTGACATTTAAATTTAAACAGAATATATTTTATCCTAAAATTTTCTGAAAATTATCCTTGTTTTCCTTGTTACTGTGATTGAGCACAGAGAATAGTTTATTAGGAACACCAAGCTCAGAATTGGTAGCCATCGCCTCATCGGAACCAACCACGCACTCATTGCTGGTTACGAAATCGTGTGCACGAACAGAGATAAATGAAATCAATGGACTCAAAGTTGTCGCCAATATTGTCAGGGAAAGGAACAATTGCCCTTTTGCTTCCAAGTGGTAACAATCTCAAGGCTATGGCCGATTTCTGGCCTAAGACACCCGACATCTGCCCTGGGATTGGCGATCCTTTCTCGGAATCACAGAGCGGCAACGGAGGAAAGTGGGCGAAAGACCACATCCCTAGCAACCACTTATTCTTGCAAAAAATGTTGTTTTCCCAAAAATTAAAAAGAGATGCCATTGTATGAAAAAATGTCAGTGCCATCTGGCTATAATCTGTATCATACAAATTGATTTGTATAATTCGTACGAAATCCATTTTGAACGAAAAAAAAGATTTTGAGACTAGATTGGAGAAAGTCTTTGAGGTTGACAATAGGTAAGGTAGAGTAGAGTATTGATAGGATCCAACACATATTCTTATTTTTGTAATTAGATCTATACCCTACTCACGACCTTACAAGTATCTTTTATAGAGACCAAGACATGAACCCTATGGTCTACATAAAGATTCATGTCCTACCCATAGATTCTTTATAACATAACATATTTTTTAAAAAAATTTATTATAATCCATATAAAAGTTATAGAAAAATAAAATTTTAGTATCTGTGGTTTCACACTTTTTGACATATGATCATGTGGATAGAAAATGACCAAACGAGTCTTAAATAAGCATCCTCGTTTCACATTTTTACTTTTAAGCTAGGGTGACTTCCTGAACCAAAATTCACACCAAACTTCTCCCCCCCCCCCTCCTCCCCCTCTTCTTCCTCCTCCTCACTCTCGGCCTCCCCCTTCCCCTCCCCCAATTTCTCCCCCTCCTGTTCCTCACTCTCTTCTTCCTCCTCCTCCTCTCCCTCCCCTGCGCCTCCCTGCTCCTCCCTCTCACCCTCTGCCTCCCTCTCTGCCTCCCTCCTCCTCCGCCTCCTCCTTCTCTGGGATTTCATGTCAAATACCTTATTGTCGGCAGGGAGTTTTAGTTCGGATACCCCTTCTCCTCCTCTTCCCCCATTTCCTCCTCCTCTAACTCTCTCCCTCTACCTCCTCCTCTATCCCCCTCCCCTTCCCCCCTCTTCCTCCTCCTCCTTCCCTCCTCCTCAGGGGTTTGAGGTCAGAGAACTTATCACCGGTGAGGGAGTGCTAGTGGCGAGCATGGAGGAAGGAGACACAAGCTGTTCACGAGAAAGTGAACTAAGCACAAAATGACATATTTTTTAGATTCGGAATGACTTTAGGATGGGGAAGCTATCTGAGCCTAAAAGTGAAATGAGGATGCTTACCTCAAGACTCGTTTAGTTATTTTCTAACCACAGGATCATATGTTAAAAAGTGTGAAATAACATGTACTAAATTGTATTTTTTTCCTAAAATATAAGAAAACAATAAAGTCTATATAATAAAAAGATAATGTCAAATTAAATTTAAACCAAATAGTAATATTTAAACCAACTAAATAAATATGGTTAAAAAATATCAATAAACTAATAAGTGTTAAATATAAAGTTCTAAAATAAAATAATTTATAGCTAAATGTTTATATGACTTTTGAATAAATTTTTGTAATTATTATTTTACACCTATAATTTAACTCTTCTCGGTTTCTTTTTTATCTGAATGTTAAATTTAATTATTTATTAAATATTTAATATTTTAATAACAAAATTAGTATTATATATATTTGAAAATCATTATTGACATCATCAATAATGAAGCATATTCCATATTATTTGTACATTTTACTGAATTAATTGAGTAAAAGAAGATATCAAATTTAAGCAAATTATTTAAATCACAAACGTGATAAAATATATTCATTATCAAATTATATTTTTAAGCTAATTAGGCGTTAAGATTTTTTTCTAGCTATTAGGCTTTTTTAAATAGGCATTATGATGTTTTGGAGTTAATTTATGTATTTGTTATAGGGGATAATGCGGATGGGGAGCGATGAGGAGATGATTATCGGGCTTACTATGATCAATAGGATTAGGGTGTGGATGGTGCACATGTTCATCAGGTTTAACCTAGGCAGGGGGACGTGCTGCCCATTGGGACCTCGAGGTTAGGAAAGGGGTGATGTAGTTGTACGGGTTGAATGGGTTGCTCAATGAGGTGGAGATAGAGGAGAGAGTGAGGATCTCGGAGTGGACTCGCTAGTTACCAATTTATCGGGCATCCAGCTGATGGGGCCGAAGGAGGATGAGGAGACGAGATGCAGTAGTAGCTCTGCCTTCACGGGAAGAACCTATCTCGGAAGGAGGCGACAATAATTGGAGACGACAAAGAAGGGAGAAGATTGGAGACTTAAGACAAGGACGGAACCCTAGCCGAGAGAGAGAGACGTGTTTCGATTGAAGGTTGTTTAGAGGTTAAAGATGATATATTTTATTTTTATCTTTTTGTGAAAGGGTAAAATAGTCATTTTACATGTAAAAAAAAAGTTGATAAAGTCAATCAGGAACTCGAGGTCAATATTTTTTTCAAAATATAGGGACAGCTAAATTATTTATGAGAAAGGAGAGACCCGATAGGAGAATTCGATTAAGACTATAGACTAGAGGATAATTTGCCCTTATTTTAATAATAGACTAACTATGATCAAAGTAGGATGTAACTAATGAGTTTCTGAGTAAGGTCTAACTAATAAATCTATCAGTAAGGACTAGTTTTGGTTTATTTTGACTCTATCCAAACTAAGGCTTTATCAAAATTAATAGATACAAATACATATTCTACCCATGACTTATGCCTTCAGACCCACATGGTAAGATAACGGTCTTACCCACAGGATATGGGTCTCTTTGCCGTCTCTAGAAACACTAGTTTCTACCTTTTTGATCTCACTCGAGAGATATTATAAACAAAATCCATTTTAATTTGATTCCCGCATTTTGCTTTAGTCCCGTAGAACACTAAAATGAAACATTTTAAAATGATAATCTATAAAATAATCAAATAATTTAGTTTTAAATTAAGACCAATCATAACTCTTGATTATAATTTGATATTTTTTCAGAGAATTACAATGGTAAATTTTGGTCTATTTTTTGTATGAACTGATATATTTTGATAAAACATATTACATATTGTATGAATTCAAAAATTATTTTAAGACACAATTTTTTTTTGTTAAATTTTCTTATTTGACAACATCATTTATCTTCTCTAAGGTCTTCAAAAAAGTTTTGCGATCTTCACATTGATGAAAAAAAAATGTCAATCAAATATAATATTTTGACATTATAAGTGAAGATTTATATCTTTTTTATTTACATGCTTATAATTCAAATTATCAGTTTTAATTATTTTTAAGAAAAAAAAGAAAATCTATTTTATGTGATAACATTTTTAAAGTGATGGTTTTTTGCATTCTACGGTAATAATTAATAACCCTCTTTCCATATAAGTTTCTTCCCCTCTTAAAAATCTCTTAGATTAAAAGTTTCAAAACCACTTCCCAATAAGTAAATTTTACAAAGTTTCAAATCTTATAACCGACGATTTTAAACTTTTTTAGTTGACGGTGGAACCCGCGCTAAGTTTGATTACGTGACCAGGTTGATCTCACACAGAGGGAAAGGAGGTTTCCATTTATCTTTAGATTTGATTTCGTAAGGACGTCTCAAATGTAATTTTCATTATGGAAATTATTTAATAACTCTTAGATTAAGTTTTTCTTTTTAAATTTTATATCAGTCATTAATGTTTGAAAATATAGTTGATGTTAAACAAATACATATTTAACTATTTTTTTCTTAATTATCCTCTTTTTTCTTTATTAATAGTTCAAACTTTAAATTAAATTTAGTTTTGGCCAATTATTTTACAATCTTTAAAAAATTATTCCAATCGTTTATAGTATTTAAAAAAAAATTCAATTAAAAAATTAATTTATTCTTTGCATTCTTTGAGATGAGGCCGGAACGTCCTTATGAAGGTGGAAGGTGAACCCGAATTCCTTGTAATAGTCGTCGATGGACCCCTTCGAGTCTGAGAAGATGGTATATGGGGGCGACCGCTCATTTGGTATTGTGGAATGTGGAGCCCATGTAGGGATACAAATATAATGTCCACTGGATCGGATTATTGTTCTCTTCCCAGTACAACGAACATAGAGCTTTAATATTGGTGTTGACTATTATTTAAATATTAACAATATTGAAGTAGTAAGACACCAATATTTATTATATTTTGAAATACTATAATTTGTTTTAAACATGTAATCATTAAACATGAACATTTCTGATGTAATAGAATAGGATTTAGAATAGGATCTCAAAAAAAAAAAATAAATAAATAAAAATAAATTGTGATTAGTATATGATTGTTATTTTTTAAATTTTGGTTTTGGAATTATCATGATTTGAGGAATTGCGTAATATTTTTAATGTTTTATTTTTTTCTGCAATGTTCATACGTATATTTTAATTTTTTTATTTTTTTTTTGAGATCCTATTCTAAATTATATTCTATTACATCAGAAATGTTCATGCCAGGAGTCGAACCCTGGACTTCACCCCACGTGAGTGGGAACAATGCCACTGGACCAAATGGTCACTAGGCTTTAATTTTTAATTTAGTTAATATTAATATACCAATTATACTCATAATGGTAAGATATTCCTATTTAATTCCCTTCAAATCCTCACTAAATTTAGACTTATTTTATATGGAAATTAATGACAATACAGCTGTGTACTGCTCCATAATAAACACCTTACCAAATTAGCTACACTGAAAACTCCATAATAAATACCTTACCAAATTAGCCGCACTGAAAATTCCAGTAATTCTTAAATGCCTATGAAAGTACGGTCATACTCAAGTTTAAATAGTTTTACTGAGCTTATTTGTGTCTATATTATTTTCAATAAGAAAGCACATATCTTAATACCTCTCTTTCATCTATTTCGGCTTTTCACAAGCTTCCGTTTTCTCAATGGCATTTTGCTCCATGTCTTTTGGTATGTAATCGGTTAATCATTTAATTCTTCAAAATTTATATTCCAATTTAACTTACAGTTTGAAAATCAACATTGAGATGTCTTTCAATGTTAAGTTGGTTGATTTTTTTTGGATATGTCAAATCCTTTGAATCATGCATTTTCCCTTTATTTTAAATAGTAATTATCTATCAAAATTTTATTATATAAACTAACATCAAATCACATATGTATAAACCAATTTTTTTTGTTGTGGCTGAATCAATACTTTTTACAATTTAAAGAGTAAAATTCTTTTAAATTAACGTCTAATCAGTCCAACCATTAATCTGAATTATTTAAACCTCAAATATTGAAACTTCGCCGTAAGACGAATCCACTAGTTACCTTACTAAAACATTATATCAGCGAGTTTCGGTATTTATTATTTTCTAGTTTATTTACGAGCAAATGTTTTATGTATTTGCTTTCTGCCAGTTTTGTCTCCTACGATCGGTGCATTTCCAAAGCGCAAAGTTGCGGTCAACACTACCAGGGCGCAAATTCGTGGCCGATCCACTGATGAGTAAGTGTAATGTACTTAATTATTAACGAAGTATATCCCATCTAAGGATTTTCTTTTGTAACTAGATTTTTCTTATGTATTTTTTCCCCAAGTAATTTTAATGTTATATGAGTGCTAAATAGTGTGGATCACTTTTTAAGAAATTGTGGTTGCTAGTCTTATTCGGCGGTAAAATTTGGAGTTTTTGTGCGATACACTTAACTATTAACAAAGTGTAGGTCATATAACGAGTTTAATTTTTGGTATGTAGATTTTATTATATATATTTTTGGTAAAGCTTTTTTCCCGATAGTTTATAGTAATATTGTTATTAATATATATGTGACGAATAGTGTATGATCGAAGTTCAGACTGCCATGGGCGGGTGGTGGGTCCAAGTATATCTATTTGGTTTTACTTATTAAAATCCTATCCGAGAGAACATTGCCATGTAAGGAGCTGGTCTAAACAGTAAAAGGCGTCGATAAATTTTCGGGTAACTCTAGGAAAAAAATAAATAACATAAACAGTTAGCTCTAAAATTAACGTTATGTGGCTTTTTTTTTTACCAAAAAGACGCTACAAGTATTTGTAAAAAATGTATTAAAATCGACATTGACGTGATTTAAATGTTAAATTTGGCAGATTTTACGGGTCGAAGGGAAAAGTGGTGTTTATACTTGGTGCAACTACTTCTGGAAAGACAAAACTATCATTTGACCTCGCAACCAGCTTCGAGAGCGAGATTGTGAGTTCCGACAAACTCCAAGTTTACAAAGACTTGGGCATCTTAACCAACAAGCCCACGACTGAAGAATGTCGAGGAATCCCTCATCACTTGTTAGGTTTCATCGATGACCCCAACTACGACTACACTAGCGATGACTTCGTCAACGATGCCAACATCTCGATCACCCAAGTCGTCGAGAAAGGCAAGCTGCCCATTATCTCGGGCTGTTCCAATTCTTATATCCAAGCCCTGGTTGAGAACTTTCAGTTCGAGTCCAGATTTGACCCATGCTTTATCTGGGTCGACCTGGCTTTACCGGCTCTCTACAAGAGGGCAAAGATAAGGATCGATAGGATGGTCGAGTCCGGTCTAAGAGACGAGGTTACTGCCATATTCTCGCCGGGGCTCGACTACAAGAAGGGTGTGTGGAGGGTTATCGGGTTCTCCGAAATGGAGAAGTACTGTTTGGCCGAGATGGACCCGCGGGTCAATGAGGAGACCAAGGAGAGGCTATTCAGAATCGCCATCAGAGAGGCCAAGCAGAACACTTGCAAGCTGATAGATATCCAGTTGGAGAAGATCAGACGGTTCAAGGACGAGCTCGGTTGGAACATCCACCGGATGGACGCCACGTCGGTGGACGACAAAACGGGAAAGGAGGCGGAGATCGCTTGGCGACAGACTGTTGTGGAGCCCAGCGTCGAAATAGTCAACGAGTTCATTAAAGGAGACGTTGAAGCGGGTCGTTGACCGCTCAGGTCTCATCTATATGGCGTAACGAAAGTTTCCGGACATTACATACATATTTTGTTTTCTTTCTACATGGAGGGACCTTGTTCTATGTCGTATGTAACATATATAATAATCTCTCCTGTGAAATGTAGAACTTTAATTTGAAATGAAATAAACGTTCCGGAATACATCATTGTTATTACTTAATACTTGTTTACTAAAAAATTTCGTCACAATTTGAAAGTCTTATTAAATTAAAACTTGAATTGTGAGGTTGTGATTATTAAACTGATCATGTAATTGCTTTTTAGATTTGATTAATATCCCAATTTACAAAAAGTTATATCTTGTTAAGATTTTGACAAGGATATCTTTATAACGTTATACCTTTGCGAGAGCATTCAACACTGAAATTGTAAATATTATTTATCATTATGAAAGAATAAAATGTACTTGCAAATATTATTTATTATTATGAATGAATAAAATGTACTTATCAAGAAAAAATATAGTTTTTTTGATGTAATTAGTGATTAGTATTAATGAAAAGTAATAACATACTACATATTATTTTGCTAAGTAAAAACATTTACATACTATACTAAATATAGGTAGCTTATATATATGTTGATGTTATGCAATCCTTTATTAGACATCCGTGTAGTTTACGAATTACCTAATTAATACGATTGAACAACTGATGATGATTATGACGTACTTTAGCATGATCCTATTAATGCACAAGGTCATGATAAGACCAAGATTAAAGACTAATCATGGATAATTGTCACCACATGTTTGATATGGCTTGTGATTTCTGGCTATACTCAAAGCACATTGGAATTTTGTGCTCTCTTGGAAACGTTACCTTATTAGTTTTTTTTTCTCCCATTGTATATTTTATAGTTTACTCTACATTTGGAATGAAATTAACATTTTCTCCTAGTATTATAGAAGAAAACAATGTATAGATTTGGATTTCGTAAAACGAAACAATTGTAGGTTTCAGTTTTTTTAGTTTATTTTAAAATAAGAACAGAACAAACTACCTTTTCTAAAGCAGGTTATTTTGGGCAAACTCTGATTAACCATTTATTTATGAATATCTCTTGAGTATTGTCTTCTATGTTTGTTAGATTTAAACCCACCATTTGAAAGAATTTTTATTGGTGCGAGTTGGCTTTACCGGTTCTCTACATATATTTGTCATTTCGCGTAGTACATCGCAGGAAGAAAACATTAATTTCGGCTTCAGGGGGCCAAATAATATAAATTTGTCATATTATAAGGATTTTTTAATCGATTTGTGAATTAGAAGAATGTCAGTATTAAATAGGCCAAACTAGAGGGGCTAGATGTAATTTAGTCTTAAATTTAATGGTTTTGTAATCAAATGCAATTATTTGATTATATTTAATTTAATGGCATGGCCATACGAAAATTTCTCCACCGGATTTTATTTCCTCCAGAATTTAGGGAAGGTCCAGTCAGCAATAATTGGGACTCCTTGGTTATCAAGAATAAATTGGATATGTGTTGTAAAAATTAGTTCGTACAATACGAAATTTGGGCGGATCGTGATGACATGTTTTCATGTATTTTCGACATTTTTTTCATGCGATATTGACATTTGTTTTATGCAATAATGACATGCATATTTTTTATTTTTTATTTTTGCGAAATAATATTTACTTTATGTGATACTGTTATGCATGAGTTTTTTTTATTTTGGTCCAATTATTTTTGAATATTTGCAAAAAAGTTCCTGACATGTTCATTTTGTACTTTTCCCGACAATAATAATTCTTTCATGCGATATTAGTCATGTGAGTTTTTTTTATTTTGATCCTATGGTTTTAGATTTTTTAAAAGAAAATCTCATCCATATCGTTTGATTTTTTTTATTCCTAACCCAATCCCTTGGTTATCTGGCTCGTTGAACTCAGTAGAGCACGGATTGAATCTCGGGATAAGTATTCATTTTATGAGTTTCCATTAATCTTCGATGTGCTTTCCATAGGAAAATAATTACTATACGACATCATGATTATATTTTAGTACTCTTTTTATGTTGTTGGTATATATGTCTTTTAACAATTACTATATGGCTATGTACTGCTCATCAATATACTACCTTACCAAATTAGCTAGACATTGTAATGTTGAGAAAACTTGTACTTTCCAAGTATGGCCATATGCCCATATATCCTTGTTCCAATCATAAAATTGAAGGAATTTAGAAAGAAGAGAATTTGGAGGCCCAATAATGATTAATAATAACATACTATATATACTCGGCTTATAAATGAGCCAACCGTTTTTATATTAACTTATTTCAATGCCATATTAAAATTATAATGATAATTTAAAGTCGTTGCTTTAACATATTATATGATTATGAAAGTCAGAAGGTTCCTTTTTTGTCAATTAATTAAAGGATTCAGTAGTAAACTTTATTTAATACATAATTGGAATACAAAAATTAATCAAAAATTAGATTACAAAAATCCCTACATATTGAAAAATAGATTACAAATATTTGTTTGATGCACTTTCCCTGGATTTGACACCGAGAAAAAGTCATTTAACCAACAACTGGTGGTATCTCCATGGAAATATGTTAAAAATGACAATTATTTCACTAAGTTACACTAAGTAATTTTATTCTAAAAGGGCTTTTTATAATTTCTTAAACATACATTAGATCAATTCTGATTTTGTTCGCACACAATACCATGTTGACCGCTTTATCTTGTCTTTGGTCGTTCACATGATTTGTACTGTGTCATCTTTACTAAGGATTGTCTCAAATTGTTAACGAGGTTAAAAATATTTCTTATTATATAAGATGTTGAGCTTATGAGTAAAGATATATTAGGAGTTATTTTAACTACACATATGTATATGTTCTAAGAAATAGATTGGGCATAGACTTAATTAAGAAAATAGTTCGTATGGTTTGGAATTTTTGCCAAACTGTACTCATATTTTTTTATATTGACATGTTTCATATATGATACTCGTAGGTTCTGTATGTCATAAAGACATATATGTTTTTCGAATTTTTGTGATAATGATGTTTTTTTCATGTATTACCGATCCATATAATTTCTTTTACTTTCGTCTTAATTTTTTGCATTTTTGTAAAAAAAAATCCTTACGTATCTTTTCATCTTAATCATCAAGAAAAAATTATTCCGATCCGATCGAAACCATTTTTTAGACTGAATGACTTCTTTAGCACGTCTATATTTTCAGCAACTAGAAATAAAGACACAAATTTGTTGATGTTATACGATCCTTTATTAGACATCCGTGTAATTTACGAATTACCTAATCAATACGATTGACCAACTTATGATGATTAGGACGTACTGTAGCATGATCCTATTATACACAAGGTCATGATTAAGACCAACATTAAAGACTAATCAATGGATAATTGTGACCACGTGCTTGATATGGCTTGTGGTTACTGGCTTTACGCAAATCACATTGGAATTTTATGCTGTCTTGGAAACGTTAGTGATCGTTTCTCCCAATATATATTTTGAAGTTTACTTGACATCTGGAATGAATTACATTTAAAAAATAAAGTAATAATTGTCAAATCAGAGAAAAATATCACTTTAAATAGGTTAGCACATAAGATAAAATTTATGTTTTTCTCTTCTAAAATAATAGAATTAAGATTTGAATGATAAATATGTAAATAACAAAAAATTATTTTATTTATATTTAAATTACCTAAATTTTAAATTTTTATGTCATTTATAATATTATATTTAATTAATATATTTTCTTACAACATAATAAGTGTCACAATAATTATTTGAAAATTATTAAAAAATAAATGATTATATAAAATTTGTAAAAAACAAGTCTAACGAAAAATAGTGTTTTTATATTTTTTTTACATTGTAAAATATATAAACATATATGTCTTTATTATAAAATATCACAAAAATTACGACTAAAATTTATGAATAAATTTTTCTCAAAAATTATCAATTATAACGATAGGGATTATCACATTTTTACACTAATTTTGACTCAAAACTGAGATTTCTTTTATCAATTTAGAAAACTTATTACTTGAGAAGAGATCACTTTACAAAGTTATTACTACATACATTTTCTCCTGATATTATACAAGAAAAAATTGTATAAATTTGATTTATGTAATGTGAAAATATGTTTCTACTTTTTTAGTTTATTTTAAAATCAGAACAAACGACCTTTTCTATTAGCTGATTTCCGGTCAACTTCTGATATTATTTGCTTACCCGAATTTTGTCGTACTCTATTCATGAATATTTTTAATGTAGTTTGTTGGATTTATTAATGTTGTCATTATTCTCTTGATATTGCTTTTTTAGGAAACTCTTGATATTGCTTTCGAATTAGTATCAAAGGAATTTATTTTTTATGACCTTCATTTCTATAGATTATTATATCGATCCATTATTCGGAACCGAAATTTTTCTTTTTCTCCTTTATCCAATTTTCATCCCGTATTCCATCAACAACAAAAATTCCATCCACTAAGTTTATAATTCGTACAAGTTGGTGCCGAGACGCCCATCAAATTAACTATTCTAAATCAGTTATACATTTTTTTTTAATAATAACAAACTCATGTAAATATACTCTCGGGGGAACGGGTAGCATGTTGGACTTTGGGAGTCTTCGAAGATATTTTTTTTTTTGAGATCCTATTCTAAATTCTATTCTATTAGATCAGAAATGCTCATGCTACGAGTCGAAATCTGGACTTCACCCCACATGAGTGGGAACAATGTCACTGGACCAAATGGTCACTCGGCGTCTTCGAAGATATGATATGTTATTTACAGTTATAAAAATATAATATCATAGTTTGTGTGAAATGTTCTAAATTTTTTTGGAATATGTAATGATTCGTCAAAAAAAAAACATGAGATGAGATGATCACTTAATAATGATGTAATAATGATTGCTCAACTATTTTCAAATTCTTGATTTTCAGATGTTTTTGCGGCACCGACTTCCGATGGAATGGTCCAATTATGAATTATCTCCTGTTGTCGCCTTACATAAGCATATTAGCTGTCGTCACATCGCAACCGTTGCTTTCCGCGTTAAATGAAATCTCTGTGGGTTCCACACAATACCCAGCTACCAAGACACGTGTCCTTAGAACCTACAAATCCTAGAGAGAGAAAGTTAAAAGAGTGGACGGAAGGAAAGATTTGCTTCTGCCTTTTGTAGTTCTAGAGAGAGAGAGAAAAAATAAATTAAACCCAATTTAATTTGCTTCCCGCGTTTTTCTCGAGCCCCGCCCCAACTCCTTACCAATATGTAATAATCTTGATGCGTGCAAGCTTTCCCTCTTAAAAATCTCTTAAATTAAAAGTTTTAAAACCACTTCCCTATTTTTTTAGTGAGTAAATTTAATTAACTTTGTGATATTTACAAATTAATAGTGTAAAATCATCTGTTTAAAAGTTGAGTTCGTTGATCTCATCAAAATTAAATGAGATTAAATTTGTAGGAAAAAATACAATATTAAAAAAAAATCAAGAAATATCTTGTTGTCAATGGTAGAATAGCTAATGATGATTTAAAGCCGCATTTATAACCCCCTCTCTCCTCACATTTTTCTGGTATTTAGTATTTACTAGTTTTATGCCGTTTGACTTTCTACCACTAATAACTTAACAACAAAAAATTCTCAAGTTTAAATAAATCCTAACAGAGTTTGTCATATGTAAAAAAAAATTACATTTTCGAATTAAAATTAGTCTGACTTAAATTAATCGAAAATGTTCTAACTTGACAAAAAAAATTGAAATCAAACACTTAAAAATGTAGTATTGTGCTTACTTTTCAAAAAATATTTGTCACATTTCAAATATTTATCTAGCTCAAATTTTAATTACTCGATAACCAACCTTAAAAAAAAGCTTTTCTTTCTCAATTTGGCACAAGTTAACTTCCCTTGCTCACAAAGAAACCCCTTCCAACCAGGGCCACCACTTCCCAAATTCTCCTCCTTTTATTAAATGTGGGAATTGAGCTTGTTTGCAAGACTTAAAGACCAACCAACCAACCCTCTTTTAAGCTTCTCTCGCTTTAGGACAAGGAAGGAGGAGGAGGATCTTTAAACTAAAGGCTTAAAACACGTTGCTTTCTTACCTGGGATTTAGTTTTGGCAACTGTCTGGTCAGTTTCGAAGCCTTGCAAATCCTTCCCTCGTCTTCCTTGCTTCCTTATTCCTCTATAAAGATCACGTCCCCTTCTCTTTCCCAATCTTAACTAACCAACACCCTTTTCGGATTTTCCAACTTGCTAGAAACTGATATTTTTCGGTTTCGAACATAGATTAGTCGGTTGAGCGAGTTCGAGGAATTATGGGAAGCCACACGAGCAAGCACAGGCATTCTGCTTCTTCTCAGGTTGAGAGCAGCAAGATGGAATACGCAACGGAGTTGAGCTCGTACGAGGCGGCTTGTCAGGTGGATAAGGACTTGCAGACGTTCGACACGACGCTCCAGGCGAGGACGAACCAGGTGATCAACACTTTGGCGGCCGGGGTGGAGGTGCGAGCAGTCTCGTTCGACTCTCTTCGGGAGGTGACCGGTTGTCTGCTCGATATGAACCAGGAGGTGGTGAAGGTGATCCTGGAGTGCAAGAAGGACATTTGGAAGAGCCAGGAGCTGTTCGACCTCGTCAAGGACTATTTCGACAATAGCTTGCAGACGCTCGACTTCTGCGCCGCTTTGGAGAAGTGCCTCAACCGAGCTCGCGACAGCCAGATGCTGATCCTCGTCGCGCTGCAGCAATTCGAGGAGGAGATGGCAGCTGGCGGGGCAGGTGGGAAGTATGTGAAGACTTTGGAGGAGCTTAAAAACTTCAAGGAGGCAGGGGATCCGTTCACCGAGGAGTTCTTTCTCATGTTCCATTCGGTTTATAGCCACCAGATAATGATGCTCGAGAAGCTGCATTTGAAGAAGAACAAGCTTGACAAGAAGTTGAAGTACATCCACTCCTGGAGGAAGGTTTCCGGGATAATTTTCGCAGCCACTCTGGCTGCGGTCCTGATCTGTTCGGTGGTTGCAGCCGCGATGGCTGCTCCTCCAGTTGCGGCTGCTCTGGCAGCGGCCACCTCTATCCCGTTGGGGTCCACGGGAAAGTGGATGGACTCGCTATGGAAGAAGTACGAGGACGCAATGAAGGGGCAGAAGGAATTGGTTAGCACAATGCAGGTTGGGACTTATGTGGCAATCAAGGACTTGGACAGCATCAGGACGTTGATCGATCGGTTGGAGACGGAGATCGATGGGTTGATGCAAAATGCAGGGTTCGCGATCGACGAAGGGGCGGTGATGATCGCCGTGGAAGAGATCAAGAAGAAGCTTGGAGCGTTCATGAAGAACGTTGATGAATTGGGGAGTCAGGCCGATGTATGCAGCCGGGATATTAGAAGGGCCAGGACTGTGGTTCTTCAAAGGATCATCAAGAGCCCCAGTTAAATTAATTTTATGATATAATTTTCAGATTTTTTTTTTGTACAAATTTGTTGGTTAATTCGTTATTCATACCCTCTGTTATAGGTAAAATTGATCAGCTCAATTTGATTTCCTTTTTCAATATTAAGGCAGCAATTCTCCAATAGTAATTCATTATAATTCAGATCAATTTATTATTTTGTTTGGTAAATTTCTAGTGCTCATGACTCTCTCATATAGTTGATAAGTTCGGAAGGAAGTTTCCCTGACTTGAAGGCAAGTTGCTTCGTGACCACGAAAACGAGAGTTCAACTCGGAGAATATAGAAATGGCTTAAAGCAAACGCCTGTTTTTCTCAAACCAGACAGGGGTCAACCAGAGACTTGGACAAACTTAACCAGGTCGGTGGGAACAAATTACAAACGGGTCACGTGATCAACCGTCTTGGAATGTCATGGACTAAATTGTTACATCTCTTGCATCATACAAAGTTTGAAACTCAGCCACAGTTCTAGACCAGCACCAAGAAGCTAAGAGGTTTCTGCAGGACCAACGAAGTCTAAATTAACTAGGAACTGAGAAACGGCCTCGGACGAAAATTAAGACAGGTCGCGGATGCGAGGTAACAACATGCCAGTGACACATAAACTTTGAACCAAATGGATGAGAAGAAAGTTAAAAACATGCAAATGCTAATCAGCAGTATAACGGCAGTACAATTTGCAAGGCACTTCAAGGTTGGGAGGTTTGTTTCGGTTCCTTCGTGGGGAAAATGGCCTTTGGAACTGAATTCAGAAAGCAGTTTGTCTTTTAGATGGAAGGTATTCATCAGCCAGGATGCGGCTTCCTCTTCGGATGACGGGATGGCGTCGACAGTTATACGTCTGACATTGATATGGACCTCCGATGGGGCAACGCCAAATACATTGTCCAGAAGAGACGGGCATCGGAACTTATAACCGATGGTTACGTCATAAACTGCATTAGAAGATGGAATCAAAACAGAAACAACAACTAGAAAATTCAAGTGGAACCAATTGCGTACTGCTCTGTTTTCAGATGCTGTTGTAACATGTTCCGAATGGGTATTAAGATGTTAGCCCGAAATGTAGCGAATAACCAGTTTGCAGTTAACAAACCTGCATCAAGAGATCCCCTCAATTCTTCTAGGCAAGCATTAAATCCCTTTGCTTTTGGAAGCAATACATTGTTCAAAACAGGCAAGCCATTTTCAGCGGCATACTTCTGACTCCTCTTACACTTCTGCTCACTGCATCATACGAGTTAAATGATCAAATGCATCGAGGAAAAGGAAAAACCTGTTACCATGTATAGACATCACCAATACACACTTTTAAATCAAATAATAGCTTACGTAAAATCAGTTCCTTCAGGGAATAGAACAAGCCAGAGAGGATCCCGTGGATCGCGAAAGCTAGATAACATTTCGCGCATGATCAATTCATCAACTTCCCATTTCCTCTCAACTGGGATAAACTCTAGGATTAGGAATGCCCAACCAAATATAGGCAGTTTCATCAAACTGTTCTTAAGAACATACTTAATGTACCCGAGACGTCCCTTCCGACAAGCAAGATCCCACAAGTACATCCAATCAACTTCAGTCCTGTGGTTCGCAATCAGCAGGACTCGCTCCTTTGCAGGAACTTTCTCACCAGAGAAAATGACCTTGGTTTCGTTTATCTTTTCAAATAGGAAAGGCCAGAGAGCCAGCCAAGCCCCGAAGAAGAAGGACATCAATCTTCTGCTGTAATGTACGCTGATAAGCCGCGCCACCACAGCGCTCAGGAAGCCAAAATACACAAGCATCATAAACGCAGTTGACAGCAGAACAAACAGACATATAACTCCTCGGATCATTCTTGACAGCGTCAAGGGACGATCCATCGAACCATTGTCTATTCGAACTTCCATAGGCTCACTAAGCTCAGAGCTAAGTCCCAATACTGCAGTAACCTGATGGCAAGACGAACAGATGCAGATAAGTACGGACCTTGATTTCCAAAACCTTAAGTTGATAAGTTGGTGGATTTTCAACACTTATAAACTTGCCCGTCCCACGTGTTTTAACCGATATGAGACAACACTCTCAACATACCCGAATACCCGAATGACACAAGACACGACGTATAAGAATTGACAGAAGTCCTTTGTGTTACATAACAATTAGCAAGCAGCAAGAACTTAGTCAAACTGAGAGGTGACATATCTGACCAACCAGCGACATAAGAATAAACAAAGGACATGAACTTCTCCCTTTAACCATTAATAATTCCACGTCCATTAAACAAAGCTACACACGTCCAATCCTCATGAGACATACATATATATAAGAGAATAACAAGAAAATAATAATAAAATGGTTGCCTCACCTCTGTGGCTTACCAAGGGGACGAGAGTACAGTAACGGTCAAAAATGAAAGAGAAAAAAAAAAAGGAAGGGGATGATCTTAACTTGTTCACGAGAGTCAATCGGTGGTGGTGGTGTCGAGAGGTTTTGGTGCAAGGGACTAGGGAGTCGGTGGTGGTGGGGCGAAACTCGAAAGGGACAGACAGGATCCGATGAATTAGTACGAGGGTCATGTGTTTGGCTGTTTTTTTTCTCTCTTTTTTGATTTACCGCGCCTTCTGTTCTTTTCACAATGACCATAACGTGGCGTTTCGACTGCTTAAATAAGCGGCCACTTTTGTTGGATTTAGATTGGGTGATTAGTAAGTTTTTAAAGTATGAAATTAGGGTAGATTGTGTTGTTAATTTTTTTAATATAATATTTATATTTTTATATGCAATAATAAAATGTTATTTTTTATTTTTATTATAATGATATTTTTTCAAACAATAATGACACGTGCATTTTAGGATTTTTTATTTTTTTTGCTGTAATTGTTTTTGTCAAGAAATAATGGTCTACATTGTTTTTTTTTAACTTGGGTCTAGTAGTTTTAGATTTTTATATTAAAAAAAATTGACATGTATATTTTTTTATGATAATGAGATTTATTTACGCGATAACGGTTTGTGTGAATTATTTTCACTTTCGTCCCATTGTAATAGAATTTTTTGCAAAAGAAAAAAAACTCGTGTGATCTATACTTTTCGGAGGAAAAAATTATTTAGCACCTTTTGCTTGCATTGTTCTAGTTTTGTTCTTTTAAGTTAAAATTTTTTGTTATTTAATAATTGTTAAGAAAACAACCTATCTATGAGAGTACAAATTCCTCCGCATGGGGTTATACAATATTCTTTAATAATTAGATGACATGGTTTTTTACATCAAGATATAATCTTTAATTGTTATATCAACAAATTATCGTCTTCCTGAACAAGGAAAATGGTAGAGCAAATTTTCAGGCTACACTTCACAAGTCATGTGCATAAGATTAATAATTTTGTTCTGTTATGTACTACCTAGTATGCCGCCCTAATTTTGAATTAGATTATTCATTTCAAAGGTTTTAGATTATAATGTTCACAAATAAGTATTTTCTCGTAAAAACTAAATTGACGTATGATTAAATTAAAAAAACTTTCTCCACAATTGATGTAATTTTGCTACATCACATTAATAATTGACGCTAAATATTTATTACTTATGCCGTGCAGTAAGAATTTTCACTATTTTTTGGGAGTCTCGCTCTGCATCCGTTTGTCTAATTATGCATTATTACATTGTTGCCGTACAATTCCTCCCTAAATAAAAATATTATTACTCAGCTGATTTTCGTACCATATCTTATAAATTTTACTTGTACTCGAAATCTGTGAACATGTCTTCTCTCAATTTGAATTTAAAAGGAAGATATTTGTTGGACTTTCAACACTTATAAACTTAACTCATTTTATGTATTTTAATTAATGTAAGACATTTTTCAACAATATTCTTAAGTTGGAGACCGAGAGTTATTTTATCGAATATGATTTCTTTTTTAGAAATAGTATATTTAAGTACCTTGATTTAACAGTTTAAAAAAAGACTATGTTTTTTTATTTAGTACTGTGGTTTATTTTTTCAGACATTTCAAGTTTCGAATAGCTCAGATAAATATCCCACACAATGTTCGTCTATATGGATGCCACGTTTGCGAAAACAACATTGTTCAATTTCTGACGTAAACTTTCTATTTTATCTATGATGTCATGTGATGTGGCACGTGGCAAGTGTCTAGTTCAGTCCCAAATTTGACTGAAAAACTATAACTTTTTATTCGAAAATTCGATTGGATTAATTCAAGTTGTTTTACAAAAATGAGACATATATCTACACTTTTTTAGTTTATACTTCTAAAAAATATTGATATAAGAATGTAAAACATATGTTTGAAGTTAATATAAGTTGTTGACGAACATGAGTTTGGAGCCACAATTTCTTAATGGAAAGTCCAATTAAATTTATTCAAATTATTTTGTGAATTTGAGATATATATCTACAATTTTTTAGTTTATGACTTTTTAAAATTCAAAGTATAGGAATGTCAAAATTGTGTGCAAAAATAAGAGAGAATGTTAAAAATATATTAAAAACGTATTTTATTTCAAATTTAGGATTATGTTGGACATTTTCCACATGTCACGTTATCATGATTTAAAAAAATGGATGTGAACGATACACGTAGAATACATGTGGTCTGACATCTACTCGGATTGTCTGAGACTTGAAATATCCAAAAAAATGAACTATCTAAATTGAATTTGAAAAATAAACCACATCTGTTTTTTAAACTATCAAATCATATGGTACTTATTACTTAAGTGTAATTATCTCTTTATTTTTTTATACTAATTTTTTACTAACTTGGTCTCATTCTTGCCATGTCAATTCCCATCACCAGAAAATTTTAATTCATTTCAACCTTGTGTATAGTTGGAGACGAGCATAAAATATTTTATTAAAAGTTTCCCAACGCCGGACGCAAAATGTTTATTTCCGATATATTCAAAGGTATGTCATACAATCTAACCTGTTGCTGGACTCCTTACGAATCATAATACCTTCAGTACCGGCCCATCAAGTGGGCCTTTATAAGCGAAACCTGAGCGTTGATAATGTGTGCTCTACAATATGTCATCGGACCCGAGCATGTTGTTTAGATGATAATATTTGTAAAATACTCGAATTAATTGAATAAAAAGAATATTTCACTCCAATATTATGTGATATTGTCGAAAATCATTTCAATATCGCATGATTTAAAATACATTAATTAAGTAAAATCTCATCAAATTAAAATCACTAAGTTGCCTGAACTTATCGAAAACTTACATGACCAAGTAGACTAGTCATATCATCAAAATCTGATGATGTGGCATCCTTCATTTTTTTTCTTTTCCCCTTTTCGTCACTCTTCTTTTCTCTCTATCTCTTCTTTGTGAAACCACATCCAAAACTTAAAAGGAGGGTCCATGATTGGTTTAACAACTCTCTCTAGTCCGTCGACTTTCCTCTTCCTCCTTCTGACAACTATGAAACTTGCTTCCCTAACACCAAACAGGGCTCAGAACCTCCTTTGTCGTCTCCTGGCATAGCAAGTTATCATCCTTCGGTATCAGTTTTGTTGACAAGTTTAAGTCAATGAAGGTGACAACCCCGGTCCGTGAACTACTACTCTAAACATCACAGGCGTTCATAGTGATATCCTCACTCTTGCTCTGGCTATTTGACTCTAAACGAGGATTCCACCTTCTCTCCTCCCTCTACGTTCGTATAGACGCCGATCTTCCCTTCAGAGTACCTATGTTTGTGACTGTTGCGAGCGTAGCTGGAGGGAAACACCATGTGACATATGTCGCACACGTGGAAATTTTGACATAAAAAAATTTGTGTCAAAAACTTTACAAACCAGACAGTTAATGTTTAAATTCTATTTTACTATCTAGATCCATTTTAAGAGTTAAGACCATATATTTGTCATAAAAACTTTACAAACCTTTAATAAACCTAGGAGGAAAATAAAATGTTGGACGAAATCAAGATTATGAGAATAGAAAGGGAGCTTATTGGAAAAATCGGAAGTAAGAGGTAACGCATATATAAACCATGAAGAATTAGTTTCGAAATAAACCGATTAAAAGCTGTGGAGAGAGAGAAAGAACTGAACTGACTTGGAAACGAAGTAAAATCAAGAAAACGAAGCAAAAAAACCGTCGGATCCACCGGCGGTGGAGAAGAACAAAGGAGGAGCGATGGCGATGGAGATCGACACGAAAGAGTACAAACTCAGCTGCGAGCTTCGCGGTCACGACGATGACGTAAGCTCCTCTTCGTGTTCTCTTTCCCCTAAAATGATTTCGGTATTGAGTTGTTTGGGATTAATTTTGCGTAGGTGCGGGGCATATGTGTGTGCGGGAGTTTGGGGATAGCGACGTCGTCGAGGGACCGGACGGTGAGGTTCTGGTCGGCGGACGGATCGGAGAAGCGCAAGTACTCCGCCTCGAAGATTTTTCTGGGCCACACAAGCTTCGTTGGGCCCGTGGCGTGGGTCCCGCCCTGTGAGGAGCTCCTCGAGGGCGGGGTTGTGTCTGGTGGCATGGACACCCTGGTCATCGTCTGGGACCTGAGCACGGGGGAGAGGGCGAGGACTTTATCCGGCCACCGGCTCCAGGTCACTGGCATTGCTTTGGACGGGGACGACGTGGTTTCTTCCTCGCTTGACTGGTGAGATTCCGCGGTTTTTACTTGCATTTCTTGCTTCTATTACTGATCAGCCGCTTCTTAGTCGTTGGGATTAGGTTAATTTGTTGGCCGGCGAACTTTGGAATTTAGGGCAAAATTGTGTGCCGGTTTTGTCTATGTTTTAAGTCCTTGATAAGGCTGTCCCCTGAGGGGAGAGTTTGTTCATCCCTAAGATGTTTTGCGATCCATTAGTGTCCCTTTAATTCTCTGATTATCCGGTGTCTCGTTCTTGTACGTGGTAGTACCTTGAGGCGATGGAAGAAGGGCCAAGCTGCCGAGTCCTGGGAGGCTCATGATTCAGCAATCCAGGCAGTTATAAAGTTGCCATCTGGCGAGCTTGTTACAGGTATTCACTATCACGCTTGTTGATTGATGTTCGGTGAAGTTCGTTGCGTGCTGCATTGAACTTCAGATGTGACTTTGGTTTGCTGTGTTAGGAGTTTGTTCTTGGGGTCTGTATTTTAAACATGTATTGCTTATATAATTTCTGGTTTCTCTTCTTTTTGTACATTTAGGTTCAAGTGACGCAAAGTTGAAGCTTTGGAAGGGCAAGACGTGTTCGCATACTTTTGTTGGACATTCAGGTTTGTGGTCAGATGCTTTTATTTTTCTCCGTGATTTGTTAGTCTTATAAATACTGTTGATAAATGTAAGATTTGGGAAGTCTTCTGAGCTTACCTATTCATCATTCCCTGATACCATCAAGCTTGCCAAGTTTCAAACCTGCTTGTCATTGTTGTAAATTTTCCTCTTGCCAACTCTTTGCTTCCGTTGGAAGTTCTCTTCTCTATTGTTTTGTCTTCTTGTTGGTTGTTAGCAATCCATTGATATCCTCGTGCACACTGACCGTGTCGATGGACTCTGCTCAACTGTCATCTGAACAATGCACATTAACATTGAGATGTCACTGTTAATTATTGTTTCCTGTGCACACTTACTGTCTATGGACTTGGCCGCAACTGTTATTATCTACACATTGCACATTAAAGTTGAGATATCGCTTTTAATTATCAATGTAATCTTTAAAAATGTTGGTTTCCTGCTTCACAAACCTTTTCTTATCTCTTGTAACGAGATGAAATTTCTTCCGCATCAAACTGCTTTGCTGCACAATATGTATAATCATCACTTTCTTGGGCATTACCCTGGTCTACAGCCTGCAAAAACTTGTAGACTGATAGTTGTACGTGCATACCCTAGCTTGCTAACTTCCATTGCATCCATAGCATCCGCATCATTCTTCTTTATGGTTGTTCATACTTAAGTTGGTTTTCTGTAACAGCATATGTCATGGGCATCTTTAGCTTTCTTGACTCAATTATATATTTTTCTAATACCTTTAGTAATTGTGCAGATACTGTTCGTGGCTTGGCATATATGCATGAAGTAGGCATTCTTTCTGCGTCACATGATGGGTGAGCTCTTTAGTGATCTTAATCATGATCTTCGTTTGTTGTGACTGGATTAATGCTTAGTCAAGGGTTTACTGCACAGAGCAGGAATGGTTTGGGGATCATGTTAAGTAAGATAAGTTTATGTTGTCCCATAAACTTAGATCTCTGTCACTATTAAGAGCTTAGTTTCCTTCCAACAGGTCCATAAGGTTATGGGCATTGACCGGTGAAACATTGATGGAGATGGTTGGGCATACTTCAATTGTCTATTCAGTGGACTCGCATGTGTCAGGACTTATTGTCAGCAGTAGTGAAGATTGCACTGCGAAGATATGGAAAGGTGACTTATTTTATAAGTTTTCACGTCATAGTCTTTTATTGCTAGTGGTGAAAGATATAGTGATAAACTTTGCATTTATTGTTAACTCTGAATCAATCCCTGTGGCAGATGGAGTCTGTATTCAAAGCATAGAACATCCTGGGTGTGTTTGGGATGCTAAATTTTTGGAAAATGGAGATATTGTCACTGCATGCTCAGACAATGTAACGCGTATTTGGACTTCAGAACAACGCAGAATAGCAGATCCAACAGATGTTAACTCATATGTTTCGCAGCTTTCTCAGTACAAACTAAGCAGGTTTGAGCCGAGTAATTTCCACTATAGTGTTGTAATTCTTGGCTACTTGTGATGGAGCATCAATATGCATTATTAAATAGGTGCTAAATGTATGCCTTAGTCTTGTCATGTCAATTGATGTGCTAAATCTTTGGAAAGTGTTATGGTTTTTCCAGACTCTTCGTAGTTCACGCGTGTAAAACACTGAAAATATTGAAAACTCATTAATGTGTATTTCCAAGCAGGAAGAGAGTTGGAGGACTCAAGTTGGACGAATTACCTGGGCTAGACGCTTTACAGGTTCCAGGTCTGATATCAAATTGGTCAAACTTCTTAACAGGGTTATTGGCGGGTTATCAATTGTTGCATTCATTTGTATTGGTGGGTTAGGTTTGTGGTTCGATGGCATTGGTTGACAAAATTTGTTTTGTTTTGAGATTTTGGGGTGGCGATTCTTTCCCCAAAAACGAGAGTTTATTTTTTCTTATAGGTGATCTTGCCCATGATCAGGGAAGAAGTACTTACACCACTTTTGGAAATTGTTACCCTTAACGCTTTTGGATTTTGAATTTTCACTTGAGTTCATTCTGACTGGACTTTTCTCAGGAACAACTGATGGACAGACTAAAGTGATAAGAGAAGGGGACAATGGTGTGGCATATGCTTGGAATATGAGAGAACGGAATTGGGATAAAGTACTCATCTCTTGATCATTCTCTAGAACAATCTTTTATTGATAACTGTTACTGTCAATATCTTTTAAGTGTTTTAGTGTATCTTTTGTTAACTCAAACTGGGAGAATTTGTGTATGAGTCCCCATGATATACTGAACTTACTTTTCTTTCCTCATCACCCTTGTATTAGATAGCATAGATGCTGTGTCATTGAACCCTTTTCTTGTTTAGTTGGCTACAACTACTTCACATGAGTACTTCTTAGGGCTCCATATTTTTGTTCACTTTGGTGTCGCTTACAGTGAAGATGAATTTGAAGTGAAATGATCCTCTCTGAATTTTGGACTGGGAATTCGATGTCCAAAGAAAATGAAACAGGGAAGATGTATAGGGCTAACTTTTGGTCATTTTCCTTGCTTCAGATTGGGGAAGTTGTGGATGGACCAGATGATGGCATGAGGCGACCCGTGTTTAATGGAACTGAATATGATTACGGTTGGGATCATAATTTCATTGACTTGCAAACCTAAACAAACTTTTCGTTACTGATTTATGTCTCATCATGTGCTAATGTGTCTATTTGCTCTCTTATTCAGTATTTGATGTTGACATTGGAGACGGTGAACCTGTTCGTAAGTTGCCCTATAACCGGTCAGGTATATAGTTAAATCATTTCTAATTTTTATGACTTCGTGTTGGTTCCTTTTCATCTGGTCTTTAATCCGTAGGAGTTTTTATTTATTTATTTCTGTTGCATGATCTTCGTTGTTCTAGTCTTTGCATGATCGTTGTTGTTTTTTGGAAGATAGAAGATGTAGTAGATTAAATAATATAGATGGTCTTATTCCTCCAAGCTGATAATATAACTGTGGGGTTGCATTACAGATGATACATACGATGTTGCTGAAAAGTGGCTTCTCAAAGAGAATCTTCCCCTTTCCTATCGCCAACAAGTCGTTGAGTTTATTCTTCAAAATACTGGTCAAAAGGACATTGCTCTTGATCCATCCTTCCGTGACCCTTACACAGGCTGTGAGTTATATGTTCTTTTTGAGCTTGTGAATAACGATATTCGGCACTTCCTTCTTGTCATTTAAGGGATATATTTTTTCCTTTCTATTGCAGCAAGTGCCTACGTGCCTGGTGGAAGTTCCAATTCATTTGGTATGTAATATTGACTAGACACTATGATGCTTGTCTAATTCTGTAAACATACCTGGAACCATGGTTCTAACTTTTTCTTATTTTTGTTACAGGTGTTTCTTCAAAACCTACATTTAAGCATATCCCTAAGGTATCTTTTTCATTGCCCCCCTTTCAAAGTTTCCCGATTTATCTACCACTGAGAGTGGCTGACATTCTTTCCAGAAAGGAATGCTTGTTTTCGACGTAGCTCAGTTTGAAGGGATCCTGAAAAAGATTACAGAGTTCAATACCTCTCTACTATCTGATCCAGTATGTTTGTTGTTGTCTCTTCATGATAAGCGACCTTTTTCTTATATGTTTCATGTGATCTAATATCTGTTATAATCATTTGAAGGAAAAAACGACCTTGTCTCTGTCCGCAAGTGAGGTGACAAGGTTGGGTGCCATTGCTAAGATTCTGAAGGACACATCATATTATCATACCAGCAAGTTTGCTGATGCTGACATTGCTTTGTTGCTGAAAATGCTGAAGGCTTGGCCCTTGGAAATGCTATTTCCTGGTTGGTTTCTGAACTAATAGCTTTTATTATAATAAAGTTTGTGCAGCCGTGGCTATTGACAACTAAGGTATTCATAATTTTCATACATGTTTAGAATTCTCTTTGCTCACTCTAAAAACTTGCCTTTTGCAGTTATTGATGTGGTTAGGATGATCATTCTGCACCCAGATGGTGCAAGACTCCTCCTCAAGCATGTTGAAGACAAGAATGGTATATACATATCTGCTGTCCATTTCTAGTACTTTTAGAAAGTTCTTATATGCACCACTAGATAATTACTAAAATTTTGATGAAAGTGGTAAATCCAAGCAAACCATCCATTATCAATGACAACCTTGCATTCGCAGATATAATTCTGGAAACCTTCAGGAGAGTGATTACTGATCCTCCACTTCTGGCAAATCTTTTGACCGGTACCAGACTTGTGACTAATTTGTTCAAAGACGAAAGCTATCATAACTGGCTGTATCAGAATCGTTGTGAGGTAAACACTGCTGCGTTAGAACCCATGTCATGAATTGATCTGATCTCCAAGAAAAAATCGACTGTCTCTTAAGATGCTGAACTTTGGGAAATGCTGCTAGGCACCATAGCTAGCTAGTGTTTCAAATGGTTCTCTCATTGGAAGTTTTGCAAATGGAGCAAATCTTGTGGCCATGTTTTGGGATTAGAACTGATCCATCTTTAACTGACGATGCAGATTCTTGATGCTTTTTCAAGTTGTATTTCATCGCCAAATAAGAACTTGCTCCTGGCTTATTCTACTCTTTTACTCAAGTAAGTATTTTTTTTATCAACAATCCTCAAGAAGTCCGATACTACATCTGGATTCTCTTTTATTTTTCTAAGCATTGCCTTTTTTTTTTATAGCTATGCAGTTCTTTTGATACGAAAGAAAGATAACGAAGGTCAATTACAAGTCCTTTCTGCTGCTCTTGAGGTAGCTACCAACTGATTATCGCCATCTTTCTGAAACTTGTTTATTTCTCTTCCACTCTTCGTAGCCAAACTCTCCAAACTCTCCAGGCAATGCCTCCTGTAAATGGATGTTGTCATGATAAATGACTATTGCTCAGTTTATTTTTCACCCACAAAAATTGCATCGGGCAAATATCACTGATGCTTTCATTTTCTTTTTACAGATTGCGGAAGGGGAGAACGCAGATGTTCATTCAAAATTCAGAGCTTTAGTTACTATCGGAACCTTGGTATCTTCTAAAACCTGGCTGCCAAATACACTACTGTTTCTTCCTATTGAATCCGATGAGTTAGTTGATCTTGCTATCGGTCTGTGGAATCTTACAGACTTTGCGTGCTTTGCATCAGAATTAAATCACTTGCCTCCACTCTTTCCATAGATTTGTTAACTTGACTGCATCATTCCTTTTGAAGGAACCCTTTTTCTTTGTTAAAGAGTGAACTTTGTTCGGGCTGCACTAATGATTTATCTCGTGAAAAACAGATGCTTGATGATGACGTGGTTAGAAAGACTGCATTGGACTTAGATGTTAAGACGATTGCTAAACAGGCAAAGAAGTCCAAGGAAGGACTGATTGCAGAAGTTGGCGCTGACATCGAGAAACTAATAGGCGAGAGTTGAATCTGTAGGCTGCAGGTGCTTCTCTTCACCCTCAAAAGATAAGCCTGTTGGAAGATTTTTATGAATAGTTATCGACTCTAGAAGACAAATAACGTGTTTCACCCGTACGCAGGAAGCTAGTACCGCGAACCCAGGTCATCTACAATCAAACAGCTTATGGAGGAAATCAACGTTTTGGACGTGAGAGTAGCAATTGCTTTCTGTTCAGGAACTTGCAACAGAACCTCGAATTTGTCTGAGTTACCGCATCTTTGAACAAGCTTCCACAGGCAACAAGGATCTTTTTTTGCCCTGTCTGGTTCAGAGAATGCATTTCTCTGGCATTCGATTTTAATCAATCAATGGCATTATCATAGAGACGTCGTATTCGGAGTTATAAAATCTGTTTACAGAATCATTTTTTTGTTTATCAACCATCGTAAGTACTACGGAAAAGAGAAAGTAAGGGAAAATAAGGGAAATAAAATAATAAAAACACACAATTGTTGTTGCATTGAACCCAATTGACAAAAGGGTGAGAGGAGAGAGGGTCACTTCCCTTGACTATAGAATTTCTCATCAGGCAACATCAACATTTTATTCAACTTGAGATGGATACTCCTCTCCTTCAAGTACATATGGCGAGGGGCTATCCTATTCTGCAGACTGAAGGCGAAGTACCGAGGGAAAGCCTTCAACTCCGCAATGTCCCTCCTCATCTCCCACACCAAGAACTCGAACTTGGGTCTCAGGTTGTTTTCTATCCCGTACCCGAAAATGGCGGGCAGCCTCGCGCAAGCCTGCGCTGCCTCCTCTCGCGAAAACCCGATGCTCCTCAGGTATTTCACTTTGGAGTCCAGCTTCTTCACAGGTATCTTCAGGAGATGCGCGTTCGAGGTGCTCGGAACGTTCAGCTTGTCGAGCCCCAGTTGCTTGAGATAGTCGAGTGTAGGCCTGAGACGGTACTCGACGTCCTGGAACAGAATCTCAGGACACTTGGTGACCATGACGACGGAATCCTGAGGCGAAGCTTCCAGCTCCGACGTCAGGAACTCGAATACGGGCTCCATATCGGACGGATGGTAGTCTAGGGAGAAGAGCTGCGGGGTTAGGAACCCGAGCCTTGCGAATGCCGAGTCTGGGAAGCCTTTTGACTTGAAGTGTCTGATGGCGGACACCATGTGAGCTGCGGCGTCCGGGATAGGGAGCTCGTGAGGCTTGGCATTGGGGTCAACGATGCCGATCGCCTTCAGGTAGCGGAGATTCTCGCGGTGGGTTGTTCGGAACTTGAGGTAGAGAGGCGGAGGAGGAGCAGAAGAGTGCACAGAGGAGGGACGACGCGGGTTGGTTATAGGGGAAGAGGACGGAGAGTAGGGACGAGAGTGGTGTATCATAGTTACGAAATTTAATATCGTCTTAAAGTCTCGGATTTTAGTTCATTCCAACTAAATTTAACTAAAAGAATGAGATGAAGGTTGCTCTGTGGCCCTTGGGTTTTCTGGATTACTATTTATCAGGAAGGAGGAGATCAGATGGAACAAAAAATGGTTTGGAAGAGAGGATAAGGGTGGCAAGAACCACCTCATTTCTTTTCTTTTGATTTTTTTGGTTATTACTTTTTTAGAAAATTATTCGTAATTAGGAATGGGACGTTGAAGTTGGACTAGAAATATCAAATTTGTACCATGAATAATTTTTTTTTTTCAAAAGATCCAACTAGCGTAATAAGGGAACTCTATTCAGATTCCATGTTATTTATCAGCCCATATGCAAGTATCAAGAACAATTTAAAGGAGAAATATTATAGTTAAACAAAGTTTTAAAATCTGAATTCTTGTAAATACGTTTGCTTAAATAATTGTTATTAAAAATTTGACTTTTATCGGAATTTAAATTAATCTATTTTGATACTAAGTGATATTAAAAATACATAATAAAATTTGGATTTTTTTTGTTTGGTGTTAATATTCATCAAAAATTATCAAAATGTTATTAAAAATTAAAAATTACCAAAAAAATGTCCAGGTGGTTTAACCGAACCGGATTATGGATAAAAATCCGTAATTTGGTTGACCATTAAAAAATTCGTAATCTGATTCAACAAGTTAAAAACCCTTAATCTGGACCAAATTATAGATTTTTTATTTGGATTATTGACGTGGACACCATTTTAGGAATTTTTTTTATGTACTAAATTTATAATTTTTCATAAATAGTAACACCAAACAAAAAAATCCTAAAATTCTTTTTGAGGATAAACAAACTTTCGTAAGGTCGTTACTCGTTACACTTGCACCTTACTCTCATCATCATCTGCCCGAAAATGGAACCCACATAAATAACCATAAAACCTCAAAAGCTTAGACATCCAAAACTTTTAAGCTCTAATGGAGACTCTAAACCCAATTCTCCTCCAAGCCCGTCTCCTTAAACCCCATCTCTTCACCTCTTCTTCCATCAGGTTCAAGTCCCACCTCTACGGTTCTTCTTTCTCCACCAGAAGAGCTATCTCTTGGACCGTAAGTGCTCAGCTTAAGAGCACCAAAGAGACGCAGACCAATGATCTCAAGGACAAGAGCGTGTCCAGGAAGATTATCTTGTCGGGTTCAGCTCCACCTCCGGTGTCCGAGGTGGAAGCTCCGGGGAAGCCAGCAGCAAGTGGGAGCTCTAGTAATGGGGCTCTCTTGGGGTTGAAGAGGTTGTCTAGAAAGGTGTTGAGTGTTTTGTCTAACTTGCGGTTCGCCATTGGACAGATGTTTGTTATTGCTGGACTTATGGCTTTAGGTAAATCTGCTCTGCCCTCTGTTTTTTGTTTGAACAAGGCTCTCACCCATTTACACAAGGCTTGTTGGTTCTCTGTGCTCCGTTTGTTTTGTCGGAAATGTGTAATGCCCCAATGATCAATGATTGGATTCTCCACGGACCAACACGAGTCTTTTTCGAGGTTACTCATCATGATACTATTTCAGGCCATGGACATTTAACATTGGAATTCTAAGCACACTAAAAAATGCTCGTGTTGGTCTGTGGAGAGAGTTGAATGAATGACATTATAATTATTTTTTTCCAATTTTGTTCCTATAAGTTGTTTTCATACTAGTTAAGCATGATTTTTCATTAACTGGTGTTTGCTTGAACTTTGAAAATGGAAAATATTTGAATTGTTTTGATAATTGGCTAAGTGTGAAATGGCAGGTACATTGATTGATCAAGGTGAAAAGGCGGATTTTTATTTCCAGAGGTACTCAGAAGAGAATCCAGTGTGGGGATTCTACACATGGAGATGGATTCTTCCCTTTGGATTTGATCATATGTACTCGTCTCCCATCTTCCTGGGGTGTCTGGCTCTGTTTGGAGCTTCTCTCACGGCTTGTTCTTTTACCACTCAAATTCCCATGTTCAAAGTTGCTAGAAGGTTTGAGCTCTTACTTTTCATGGAGCATGTCAGGTTATTAGGCAATTCAAGAAGAATTTGCCTGTTTAGTTAGCACTTGTTTGGTGTGTACAGGTGGAACTTCAAGCATTCTGCTGACTCTCTCCGAAAACAGGAGGTTTCTGATACTTTGCCTCGGGCTTCGATTCAGGATTTGGGTGTCATTTTGATGGGAGCCGGATTTGAGGTTGTTGCTTGTCTTGGCTTTCCACTTATATTTTTCGAACTGTTGTCGCCACGTTGCTCCTAAATTGCCTCTTTCGGGTTGCTGGAATGTTTTTCTGCGTGCTGGAGAAATCATAATTCTGCTTTGATCTGTTGGTTGAATAGCATTCTATAGTCTCAAGTCTGCTTCCTCTATTCCCTTGATCGTTTATCTGTGCACTGCCACATGATTTGTGGTCCGCGTTTTTCAATTTTCTTCACTCCAATCTGCTCAATTACCTTCGTCATCAAGCATTCTTCCTCACATGTACTCCGATGTTATGTAGGTATTCTTGAAAGGGCCAACGCTTTATGCTTTTAAGGGTTTGGCCGGTCGAGTTGCCCCCGTAGGAGTCCATTTAGCAATGCTGCTGATAATGGCAGGCGCAACAGTTAGTGCAACGGGGAGCTTCAGAGGTTCAGTCACAGTTCCTCAGGGTCTGAATTTTGTTGTCGGAGACGTGTTAGGCCCGAGCGGATTTCTCTCCTTTCCTACCGACGCTTTCAACACCGAGGTCCACGTCAACAAATTCTCTATGGACTTCACCGAAAACGGACAGGTAGATGAGATCTTTGTTGTTCAAGATATTAGTCAACCTTGTTTCATTTATCAAGGAACTAATTCCTCACTCGGGTTCTCCTGTCGTGTAGGTGTCACAATTTCATAGTGATCTTTCTCTACTTGATCTTGATGGGAAGGAGGTAATGAGAAAAACAATCAGTGTGAATGATCCATTACGGTATGGAGGGATCACCATATATCAGACAGACTGGAGTCTCTCGGCTTTACAAGTTACGAAAAATGGTGAAGGACCTTTTAACCTGGCCATGGCACCTCTGCAAGTGAATGGAGATAAAAAACTTTATGGAACCATCTTACCAGTTGGGGATCCAAATGCTCCAGATGTCAAGGGAATGTGAGTATCTTATTTGATCTTTTCTGCTTTCTGGCTCTAAATTAGGACAAGGACAGCTCCATTGTCCAAGCAATGGTCTAAATGGAGAGTTCAATTGGCGGATTTTCTCACAAATGGTCTCGGAATTTCTTCTCCGGTGCTATGCATATTAATTCTCTTCTGTAATGGTTTTCTCAGATCGATGCTTGCTCGTGATCTGCAGTCTATTGTCCTTTACGACCAGGAAGGGAAGTTTGTGGGAGTCCGAAGACCGAACTCCAAGCTTCCTATCCAAATAGATGGCATGGAAATCGTTATCGAAGACGCAATTGGAAGTACTGGTTTGGAAGTAAAGGTGAACGAATGATCACAAGATCTTCAAACATGTATGTCTTTAATACTACAATTTTTCTTCAAAAAATCCGAACTTTCTTTTTGCAGACTGATCCTGGGGTACCAGTGGTGTATGCTGGATTTGGTTGTCTAATGCTCACAACTTGTATCAGTTTCCTATCACATTCTCAGGTGAAAGCTTTTGTTCCCGTCATTTATCTGTCAGATTATAGTTGAAGTAGAGGGCTTAAATTCTTATCAGTAACTTTTTTCTTCGTTCATGATCATGTTTCTTGGAAGGTATGGGCACTACAAGATGGAACAGCAGTAGTCGTTGGAGCAAGGACTAACCGAGCCAAGGCTGAATTTGAAGATGAAATCGACAGTATGCTCAATCATGTTCCGGAGATTGTTGGTTCATCTGCTCCCCAGCAACCAGACATCCAAAGTGGCTAACCTTCATCCAGTCAAAGACAGGGAAATGGTCGGAAACAGCTGCCGCCTTATAAGTAACGAGCATGCTTAGGTAATGTTCAGCCAAGTTCTGAAGAGTTGCCGATCACATACATAGGGCAGCTGGCCGGAACTACTCTGGATTCCATTCGAAGAGCGCTATTCGTCGAGTTCAATATAATCACCACATACAAATTTCAGACATACTTTCTATTTGTTATAGTCTCCAGCTTCAACTAGGCAGGATAATGTGCGATGTAACTTCTACAAAAGACTGCACATTGTTCATCATTCTTATTGAAACCTTCGCAACAAAGGTTCTACAACTTTTCCTGGATGCTTATACAGAATTTGTAGGAACATGCACAAAATCTTGAACATAAATTACACAGAGCATGTATTCTGAGCCAGATTAGAACTCGAATGTCGGCCATTGGGATATCGTTCCTGAGATATTTCCCAGGCAACTGAAAGACAAGCTGCTACATCCTAGCCTGTGTATTAGTACTTCTTCATTATTAATGTTACAAGCTCAAGTACTCGGGACTGTATACACAGATCCCCTAGTATCGTCATGTATATATATATTCCACAACATAATGAATTACAACACACCTCAGGTAACAATGTTAACATGATATGATTGCTAGAGGCTTAATTTACGCAAGTTGCAAGAGTTCATCGCGTTTGAGGTCGAACACCTTGATCAGGACATCCTCAACAGCCTGTTCAGATTCAGACAATAGCATATGGTAAGTCAGTTAAAGAGCACGCAAGTTATAACATCTGCAAACTGAACAAAAAAGAACAACTAGATTCATAAGATTGCTAAGAATCTAGTAGAGCAAGTTCTGGGGTTACCTTGTCAGGAGTCGAGGCACCGGATGTTACACCAATTGTTAAGGGGCCTTCCGGTAGCCAGTTCTCCTTCTCAACTAATTCTCCGTGCTGTTAAGTTAAATTTTTATCATGAAGAGATTAGAGGAATACATAACTTGGTTCAGAAACCGAAGCAAGTTGAACAAAGAAATCCAACCATTTTCACATACCATTAACTTATGAGCTACTTTGTTTCCAGGGCCAATTCTCTTGTCACTGTCAACCCAATACGAAGGAATTCCACGGAGTTCGGCAATTTCTTGAAGGTGAGAGGTATTGCTTGAGTTCCAACCACCAACAACTAAGATAAGGTCCATCTTGTCCTCAACCATCTTGTACATTGCATCTTGTCGTTCCTGTAGAAGAAAAAAAAAACAGAAGCATATAGCTAAATTACAACACCATTCAGTGAGCCCCTGAACCAGTACAAACTTGGGTAGAATGAAACTTATCGTGAAGCAGTAAAATCATAGGATTACCTGTGTAGCGTCACAAATAGTGTTGAAACTTATGAAGTGATCATTAACGTTTTCAACACCATATTTACGCATCATCGTTCTCTCCGCCAGTTTTCCTACAGGATAATGGATTAATAAAATGACACCCAATTAGCAAATCGCTAGCAAAGAAATTTGACCCAAGGCACAGATGAAAACTTACCAATCTCTTCCGTCTCTCCCTTAAGCATTGTAGTTTGGTTGGCAATACCAACCTTGATCAGGTCTTTATCCGGATCAAACCCCTCAGAGACTGCATATTTAAACTTCTGAAACAAGCCAGATCTCATGATATGAGAATCACTAAACAATGGAAGATGAGCACATTTATAGAGTTTCATCATATTATTGAAATCTTCTGCACCTCTAGAAAAGCCTCCTTGGTTGAGCTTGACCCATCAAGTTCGCCCCCAAGAATGTAATCACAAACATATACTGCCTGCACTGGGTCAAAGCTTTTTAGAACCAGAAAGAGGAATAAGAGAGACTGCTCAGCTAGATTTATCGGACCACGAAAAGAAACTGACAGTAATTTGCCTACAAGTCATATACCTCTGCCATATTCTTCACAATAACGTACTTTGCTGCAAAGGAGGCGGTTGCAATAGTTTCCTCATGAGAATATTTGCCATGGATAATTGAAGTATAATCTCCCTTCTTATGCTTTTCAACAGTGGTCCAAACCTTCAAAAAGGAACAAATTACTTTACTCTCAGGGCGTACAAAATCAAATATTTTTAGAACAGTTGATAGTCTTGAAAAAGGAAATTACCTTAGACACCCAAGGGCATGTTGTATCAACAATTTGGACGTTCTTGTTACTCAAAGTTAACATTTCATCAACTGCAGCTCCAAAAGCAGGTAAAATGACGACATCGCCTTGGTTCACCACCTCAAAGTGCTTTTGCCCTTCCTCGACAGGAATGTTCTGAACATCCATTTCCTCCAGCCGCTGCATGGAACAACAGAAAAAACACGCTTCATCCCAAGAATTATCCTACTTGGCTCTCAATTACTTGTAAGCTTACTTCCCTCACAATTCATCAGAAAACGACTACCTAACTTCATCAGGCCCTTTTCTAATTGAGTCCAGACACTAGTTTACTTCCCAAAAATCTAAACCAGGATACGCAAGTTTAATTTCTTTCCCACCAATCCAAATACAGAACAGGCTTCGAGAAGAATATCTTGAAAGAATCTAGCAAGCCACAGAAAATCTGGAAAGTTAAAGTAAATTCACATAGTCTCTCCTAAGAAAACTAGTCATCTGACATGAACTAACCAGCATGAGCTACTGTCTGATCATACCCTTAAAAGATAGACATGCTGAATCAATCATCAAAACATTTGTAAGGACAGACACACGTAAATGACCCATCAAACTTGCTTCCCAATACCTCCATCCCAAAGAAGCGCAAATGAAATATTTTAAAGACCCCTCAAACAAAAAGATAAAAAATTTAATTAACTCGTGAAATTTCAATCAAGACAGACCTTATTAACAGTCGGGTTATGGATGATCTCATTGGTAATCCAAATCTTCTCTGAGGGGAACTGCTTCCTGGCTTCATAAGCAATCTGCACTGCCCTTTCAACTCCCCAGCAGAACCCGTAAGACTCAGCCAGCTTCACCGTCACGTTCCCCCATGTGTAGCTGTTCCCGTTCTCCTTCAAGGTCTTTATGATATCACCTATAATCATCACAAAGATTCAATCTTTACCTCTTTCCTCAATAACATAACAAGCCAGAACCCAATGAAGTCCAAACCATCTTTACCTGTTTTCTCACTATCCCAACAGGCCAAAACCCAAGTAAGTCTTGATGAGAATTACTCCCAAAGACTCAATTTTTTTACCTCTTTCTCAATAACCCAACAAGCCAAAACCCAATAAAGTAAGAGTATTTATGGGAATTACTCACTAAATACTCGATTTTTACCTCTTTTCTAGCTAACCCAACAAGCCAAAACCCAATTAAAATTGGAGTCTTTAAAGTGGGTACTTACTAGTGTACTCGCGGTTCATCAACTGGAGGGTCTCTTGCTTGTATCCGAACCCTTTCCGATTGTAGTTCTTGCTCCGAGTCAAGTTGTGGCGGAACACCTTCGCATCGAAGTCCGAGTCCGAGGCCACCGTACCGGCGCCAGAGTCCACGCCGGAAGAGCACCGGACGGTGACGGGCCTCAGCCGAGCCTTGGAGGAGAAGTCCGGGGAGATGATCTCGGGTCGAAGGTAGACCCGGCCCAGGTTGAGGGAGACCGCCATATGGTCCGAAGAAAACCGGAGAGAGAGAGAGAGAGAGAGAGAGAGGAGGTTGGTGGCGAAGGTTAGAGAGAGAACGGTCGGATTTCTTTCTATAGAAGTACATTGACCCAAGAAGGAAGGAGTGGGCGTTTTATTTGGCGGGGACTGGATCCATCTTGTGTTCCATGTTTTTTTATATTTTTTTAAGTTCAATTTTTGGTGCTAAGATTTTTTTTTTTGTATTTTGTTGATGGTTTAATTGTTGAAATTATTTTTTGAGACTAATATCTAAATATTAGTCATATCAATGTCTTGAATAATTCAATATTTAATAGGTGAAAAAATTTTAAAAAAATTATAATATTCAAACTTGAAACTTTTTGAGTAAATATAAGTTTTAAATGACACAAATTTTTTTCCATGGTGATTGGTGGTTTATTGTATCGTGTTCCTTACTGATTTTTTTTTATTAATATTATTTGTGTGGAGGTTTCTGTAATTTGCTGGCTGGGGAAGATCCCACGGCGTGGAAAATCTCGGCATTTAGTGGAGAGGGATCTCTAAGAGACTAATTTTGGTGGCAGCATGTGTGAATAATTTTGATTCCAGATCCTTGTTGGTTGGTTGCAGAAAAATAAATATAATTATCATGTTTGTTTAATTGATTTTTAATTCTATAACTTGGGTTTCATCAATGACGAGATACGATTATTATGCACTTTGTATTCCCACAATCATCCATTCAAATTCGAAACTAAAAATATCAAATTGGACCAAAATTTTGCTTATAATATTTAATAATATTGTATCTTGAATTCTCAGAACTTAATATCTTATATATATACTTTTTTTAATCAGCCTTAGTTTCAATAGCATGGTTCACACGAAACCAACTTTCAAAGTTGAATAATTATTGGATAGAAGTTAGACAACTATAAAAAAATGCATGAATTTAATGATACGATGACCTATGAATTGGTCTACTACCAATTCGTACTTGAGAAATTATTCAAAGAGAAGACTAAAATTTAAAATATTGGACATATTGGGACCAGTGTGCCGCAAGCTATATGTACTTGACGAAGCTAAATGAAGTTTAAGAGTTATTTTATTTTTGGGTATTGTTACCATTTAATTGTTTTAAAGTTGAAATAGTTGACCATTTATAGTGTGCACAAGCTTCCTACCATCTATGCCGAAACCTAAGCATCAAACCTAATAAAGTTACATCTGGCTGTCTCAAAATTAATTATTTTCAAAAAGATTATCATCAAGTTATTATAATTCAATATAATATCTTAATTTAAAAAAATATTAAATATTTATTTAAAAAATTATCGTAAGTCGAATTCATATTCAAGTAGAACATAAATTTGTCAATAAAATTAGTATTTAACTATTATGTGATATAAGTTTTGTTATTCTTTTCAAAAGAATATATATACACATCTTTCAAGCAAATATGTGAATCACATGGCCAGTTCTTGTTTGAATTCAACGTTCCTCGATATTGTCATTTTTATCTTTTCTGAACCTACCAACTCCATGTCCTCATATTACTTTGACGCTGTTAATACCCACTTTCCAAAAACAAAATCAGGAAGAAAATGTTAAAATAGCTGAAAATAACTATCCTATTCTTGGTAATTAGCAATTTATTGAAAAAATTTGTTGCTAAGGTAAACCAAAAAGTTATTGCCTTCGATCATGCCAACTGTCACGTTTAGTCCGGTCGCCGGACATGAATTTTCTGTTTGGAAAATGCGGCACTAATGTAACCTTATGATCATAGCTTAATTTTAAAAAATAACTTCTTTTTTAAAATGAAATTTGAGTCCTGGGATATCATGTTAATAATAGAGCCATTGACTTGGTAGTTTCATTAGCAATTTTAATAGGTAGAAGGCATGATGGTGAGAGTATTTGATCCATTACAATGTCTAATGAGAATCATGTTTAAATTGCTAGTTTTATGTTCTGGATGTCTCTAAGTTCTACACCGATGTAAGAGTCTAAATATCTATTTTCGAAAGTCGTTTTTATTATGAATATAAATGCAGTCACTGGATCGTGTTATCCAAATTTTTAACATGCTGATGCATTCTACTGAATAAATTACCAATGTATTATGGTAATTGGAACGTAGAATCGAAATCGACCAATTCCTCTTTGAATCTTCTCATTAATTTATTAAAGCTGGCTTGTATTCGTTCGGATGTGTGCCATGTAGAGCGTTGACCCGTATAATATGCAAGATGGGTCAACAAAATACAAGCCATCATCAGTATTCCCATCTTCTAATTATTGGTCGTGAAAAGTTGGCATTTTACTATTGTTTTTCATTTTTCCACGAAAAAAATGTCAAAGAGTTGATTGATCTGGTATACAGTAAACTTATTTTGAACCAGGATAGATGGGTGCTTCTAAGTCTAACTTTCCTACTTATAAAGAGTACTCTCCAACCAACCCATCGCTTCACATTATCTAGATGAAAAGAAGCCGTCGAGAATGATTACTTAAACTACTCGCACCCGTGACTTCGTTACAGTGTCGTGCTTTCGTTCCACGTTAGCGATGTTGCTGCTCTCAATTTTCAGCCCACAACAATGCCCTCGTTATAGTGTCACGCTCTGTGCGGTACATCAATTTTTTTTCAACTTTGTTTTTTTAAAAATTCAGCTAACTATATTAAATTCGAATATTATTTCGAGTAACTTGTAAAATGCTAAATTTAAGTTCGAACTAAAAGTTTTTGCGAATTGAAAATTCTATTAAGTTCAAAATATATTACATGAGAAATTGAGAGTAAATTACATAAAAATAAAAAACATAAATCTAGAATACCGTTTAATCCTTATAAAGCTTAGACGTTAAAAAATGCTTAATTTCTTCCTCGTCTGGAGATAGGTCTTTTTCTCGAGTAAACAACGTCTGCAGAATATTTGTATTTGCTAGGTAGATTTTGGCCTTAGCGCTGAACTCCTTGGCCTTAGCACTTGCCTATTTGGCTTTTGTCAATTGATCCATTCTTTTTGCCTTTTATTCCTCATTCTGCTGCAATACAACTAGGACATTTTTTTTGCCATGTCCCTGGCTTGTGACCGCTCAACTTACAATGAGTCGAGCTCTGAAGAGAATATGTCATTGCTTGAAGTGACTTTATCATTTTCTTTAGCAGTTCTCTTTTTCTTGACTACATCTCAGCCAATTGGACAATCCATTGTCAATCCTCTACTAATTGGAGTTGGTGGGTCCATCAGGAATTGAGTTGCTTTCCTCCTCGGTAGTCCGTGTCCTCTTTGTACTTCCACTGCTCTCTACATCATTTGACTACATCAGAGATATGAATGTGAAGGATTAAGTGTCTTGCATTTCAAGATTCCATTTCGAATGTTTGCGCATCACTTCCGTAAACACATGCAAATCAACAAATTTTTTCTTATGGGTGTTGAGATATATTGCATGCACCTCCGCCAAAATATCGAACTCGACTTGTCCACTTTGCTTTCGGCAGGATGCATGAGAGTAAGCCTCAATCCATCCTCCACACGCCTGAGATAGGTGTTTATAACGACTTTTCATCTGCTCTGGATTTCTTGGGCTAAGCTCGGTCAAATTTTTCAAGCAACTTTGGTTGTACGCTTGTTTGATGCATGCCCAGAATCTTTGTCCCTTCTGGTTGTTGCTGATGATGGCATCCTCACTATTCTAAATGTAAGAAGGCATTAACATAATGTCTTCTTTTAGACTCCATGTTTTAGTGGTTGCTCTATCACCTTTTTTTGTTAGTGACAGATGTGTTTGTGGTTTTGGGCAGAGTTTGGACTGGTTTGATTATAGTTTGGGGGTAATGTGGTGGGTATTGTGGATTCTCAAAAAAATTAGAAAAGGATCCCGATAGGTACGGTGGGTTTGGGGATAATTTCACAAGAATTTTGGGTGAATTGGACGAGGTTGATGGTAATTTGGTGGTGTTGAAGAAAGTTTGGTGGGTTTGGACTAGAGTTTGGTCAGTTTGGACTATTGTTTGGTCGGATTTGAGGATCGATTTGGCAGATAATTGGTAGGTCTTGTCTTGACTCTAGAATTTGGCTTAGGTTTTGGATAGGCTGCGAGTTAACAGTAGGGTTATAAGCTAAAAACTCATGATTTGGACTAAACGATATAAGATCGATCGAATCAAAATCCTGACTAAATTCATTGGGATCCATATCTATTTAGAAAACTAAGAGGGGATTAGAAACTAATTAGAAAAATAAGAGGAGAGGAGTTGGTGTGAAAAAAATGAAGTGATTAATATCTATTTATAAAATTTTCAAACGATTATGAACTAGACCCACAATTTTTTTAACCCAAAAGTCTAGTTATTTGGATTAAAAAAATGTAAAAAATTTTCCAAAATGTTTAAAAAAATTTGTTCGAACGGAAAAATGTGAAATAGTACAAATAAATTTTAGAAATTTTTTCTGATTTTATTCAATTTTTAAATTTTTAAAAAAAAGTTGACTAGACTGACCTGGCCGACATGGTCCAATCAGCGCGTGTCAGCGAGATGCGACGGCTCGTCCAATAGTGAGTCGTCACGTGGCAGACCGGGATTGCAAGCCCCGGCCGGTGCGAGTGGTCTTATAAGTGACAATTTTTAAGAGCCGATAAAAATTTTAAAATATTATATTTTTTTAGATAGAGATATAATTAAGTTAAAATAACAATTCATAAGATGTAACTGCTAATTAATAGATCAATAATATGCATCCTAACTCAACTGTCTTCTTGTTTTTAATTCAAGTTTCTTAATCAGAAGACATCAAACTACAATTTAGATTAACGGATAAAAATTGTGAGTTAGAATTCAGAAATGCAATTTCCTTAAAAAACTGACAGAAATTTTTAGTCATAAGTAAAATTAGTGTATCCATCATACTTCTATAACCATTTGTGTTCCAAAAGAAAACATAAATCCGATTTTGTCTGCAATTATTATTCCCATAAAACATGAAAAACACAACCAACGGCCGGTTAGCCACAACCTCAAATATCGAAGATTCTCATGGGACCCATCATATCCAAACCTTGTGTGGAAGTTGCCACATCCGCCAAGTGTAAGAACCGAACAAAACTGAACACAGATTAAAAAAAAACCTGCTATTTTGTCTGTCCTCTTCTTCCTTTGTTAAGAAATAATTCAGACCAGACCAAAGTGTCCAAAACTGATCCAGAAGCAATGGAGAGCTGTTCCTTGCACTCATCCACCATAGCCACGGCGTCTACCCTTTTCACCAGAAGTGGGAAGAACCTTGAAAGGAACTCTGTGTTTCGTCAGGCATCGAGGCTTCCTTGCTTAAGTAGCTTTTCTCTTGGCAGGAAGCTCCAGTTTGTTGATGCCAAGGCTCAAGCTTCAGGTAAAATCAGGAGAATTCCACCTGCATTGCTTGTAAATATGGAGTTTTTAGCAAATAAGGAAATGGGTGCTTGGTTGATGAGTGAATTGATTGGCTAATAGTTCGATTAGATCAATATGGTATTGGAGGATTGAAGTTAGCTTGAGTTTAGTTTCATCTCATGGATTGAGTAATGAGTCCCGAAAAGGATACGTGTCGAGGTTAACACATCGCTAGTTGCAACTTACACGTGTGGTGGACTTGTTTATAAGTGTGAAAAATCCACTTACTAAATGCCTTGTGGTTCGGCTTGGTGAATGCTGATGAGTGTGATAGGGAATTCGATGTGAATTTGATGAAATTGTTTTATCTTTTGCATTGTAAGCATTATTTACAAAGAGATTGAAGGTCTGTTTCTGTCTACCATTCCTCAGTGACACCGAAAGCTAGCTCACAGTCCGTTGGGACGACCGTCGGGGAAGCAAAGGATGAGAACCTTGCTTTTGTTGCTGGTGCTACTGGGAAAGTTGGATCACGAGCAGTGAGGTGATCTATCTTAACTTGGTCCTTTTATCTATTAACTAAAATGTGAAGTGTGTTTGTGCATTATTATAAGGTTTTCATTTTTTTTGTCTTAGGGAGCTCCTTAAACTCGGGTTTCGAGTTAGAGCAGGAGTCAGGAGCGCCCAGCGAGCGGAAAGTCTTGTTGAGGTATCAAACCTCGATTCTGCTTATCTCTCTAGATAAACAGGTGCTAAACAACTTTTCCCTTTTGACCACAGAGTGTTAAGCAAATGAAGCCTGAGGTTGAAGGTTCTAAGCGTAAGGAAATGATGCGTTTTCTTCACTTATTGATTGGAATTTTAGATCAAATTATGTGCAGTCTTTGATGTATTCAATTTCAGTCGATAAAAAACTGGCATATGTAGTAGTAACGTGCACTCTTGGGTCTGTAGGTCAGCTGTCGAAAGGCTCGAAATCGTTGAGTGCGACTTGGAGAAATTAAATCAGATCAGACCGGCATTAGGCAATGCATCTGTGGTCCTGTGCTGCATCGGAGCCAGCGAGAAGGAGGTGTTTGATATCACAGGGCCTTACAGAATTGATTATATGGCTACCAAAAACCTCGTTGATGCGTGTAAGCTTTCGACAAGCATAGGGTTGAATTTCTAAAGCTACTATTTGTAAGCAACACATGTTTTTGGTACTGTTTCTCGTGCAGCAAGAGTTGCAAAAGTCAAGCATTTCATAATGGTTTCCTCCTTGGGCACGAACAAAATTGGATTTCCCGCAGCTATCCTCAAGTAAGATTCTCAGAACAGAGCAAAAAAATATCTGTTGCCACCAATATCTAGAGTTGACTAATTCACATTGCTCTTACTTTGTGGCCAAAGCTTGTTTTGGGGTGTTCTGGTATGGAAGAGGAAGGCTGAAGAGGCACTCATAGCCAGCGGCGTTCCTTACACTGTACGTTCTTGCTGATAGTCCTGAACTGTATGCAGTTTGCAAGGCCAGACTTCTGCGTGCTCTTTACTTAATGTAAAACCCTTCACAACAATTGTCTTTCAGATAGTGAGACCTGGAGGAATGGAGCGGCCTACTGATGCTTACAAAGAAACTCACAACCTCCTCCTTTCAGAGGAAGATCTGCTTTTTGGTGGCCAGGTTTCAAATCTTCAGGTACTGTTGATCTTCAGCTGTTTCTATATTTAGCTCACATGACAGTATTGAGATGCAGACAGTTGTGCACATCGTTCTCGCTCATGCGAAATGCTGAGTGTTGCTCACAAGAATACTGAAAAAGAGACATAAGAATCTCGCTCATTCGATGTCTACTTAGCTTCTTCTGGCTTGGTTTATAGGTTCCTGAAGATTGATGTGAAATATACTAATTCTTGCCCTCACATAAACATATGATTACACCCGTATAAAAATAATTTGAATGTATGATCTGGTTGGTTTGGTTTTAATCAAAACTATGTTTCCATGTTTCAGATTGCAGAACTCATTGCCTTCATGGCTAAAAACCGTCGAATATCTTACTGTAAAGTAGTCGAAGCAATTGCAGAAACGACCGCTCCATTGACTCCAATGGATAAGCTTCTTGAGAAAATACCATCTCAGCGCGTTCTACCAAAGGTATAAGACAAAGGCATTTTAGTTGCTAATTTTCCAAGTAAATGCTTAAATGAATTTGATTCAAGAGGCCAACTAAGTACTGCTAATTATTTACGGTATTTAGGAGTTTGAGTCACCCTTCTTGTGTTGCAGGAATTAGATACAGAAGATCAGCCACAGACTGCAGCTTCTCTTGAGCCTCCAGCTTCTCCTGAACCTGAACCTGAACCACCTGTGAATGTTGTTCCTGAAGCTTCCAGCTCTCTCATAGTCGAGGAACCAGCGGAAGCAAAACTTATAGAACCAACACCACTCTCTCCTTATACTGCGTGAGTAACTTTGATATCCAACTTGGTTCTCGAGTATGAGCACAAAAATCACTCTAGTTCAGACAACTGTAGAAGTTCATGGGCTAGCCTGGACTTGTAATCTTCTCTAGTCAAATGGCTTGCTCTTCATGGTAAACTCATCTTACATGTTTTGGTAGATATGAGGACTTGAAGCCGCCTAGCTCCCCGAGCCCAACACCAAGCGGTCCCAAAGCAGTAGTAGTAGCTGCAAGCCCTCCCCCAGCAGCAGAGACTGCGTCACCGGAGGTGGTACCTGAAACTGCCGAAATACCACCAGAAGTGGCTGCATCACCGGAGGTGGTATCTGAAACTGCCGAAATACAACCAGAAGTGGCTGCATCACTGGAGGTGGTACCTGAAACTGCCGAAATACAACCAGCAGCTCAGATTTCAAGACCTCTTTCACCTTACGCTGCGTAAGCCATCTTACTCAAAACCTACCTTCCACGTCAAGATGAAGCAAACTCATTAGATAGTTGTCATGTTTTGGTAGATACGAGGACTTGAAGCCGCCTAGCTCCCCGAGCCCAACAGCAAGTGGTCCCAAAGAAGTAGCTCCAATTCCTCCACCAGAACCAGAACCAGAACCAGAAGCATCCTCACCAACAATAGGAAGCAACGAGTCGGCAAAGGAAACAGCTACTGATAGTGAAGACAACGCTGCTTCTCAGGCATCGAAGGACGGCAACTCACCCTTTCAAGGGTATGTATCAGGACTTGTTGAACTTACAAACATAGCCAAAATTTGAACATCATACTCTTCTCACTTCACAGATACGAAGATCTCAAGCCACCGACCTCGCCTTCTCCTACAGCGCCAAACGGGGCGCCAATCCCGTCAGCAACTTCAGCAGATGGAGAGCTATTAGTGGAAAGCAACCCTCCTCCATCACCATCCAAGACCGAGGAACCACAACATACCGAACCAAAACCAAGACCACTTTCACCTTACGCAATGTGAGCCTAATTTACAGTCATTAGAACAAAGTTTGTACATTAAACTAGAGACCGCCTCGACGATTTCTGAGTTAACCTTGTCTCGTTCGACCAATGCAGGTACGAGGACATGAAGCCGCCATCAACTCCTTCTCCTTCTCCCAAGAAATAGAGCCATGGAATTGCATCCAATTCAAACCCTGCCATTCTTGCTCTTGTGCTCTAGTTCAATCCTGTCTTTCTCTACTGGTTATACTCCTCCAATAAGAGAGCACCAAAATTGAGGCATATTTTTCTCATAGACCATGCTTTCTTATGATTGTTTTGTTCAGAGATGTGATTAATTTCTCATTGGAAAGACATATATCAAATATGACCAATTATACGCATAACTTATAATATGACATTTGATCAAATCGAGTAGTTGTACTCAATCGAATTTGATCCGAACTCCGAGTCGTTTTCTAAAAACATTGCAAGCAGGCTATAAAAGGCCCAAGTGTCTCTAGATGGGCTCTATTGGGCCTATTTCCGGCCCAAACGTCAGCCCATCGGTATAGCATAATTTTCCAAATCCACTTTTAGGGTTTAATTAAACCGAAGAGTATTTATTGGTCGGAACTTGGAACACGAAGAGGAGAACCACCGGCCGTCGGCGTAGGGGAGAAGAAGAAATGGAACCCACCGGAACCCAGAGCATCGCCCCTTCCACCGCCCTGGCCTATCTCGACCCCAACTACTGGTAAAAAAATATATAATTAATTTCCAATTTTAATTTGACCTAATTAATACTTCTTCCCGCCAAAAAAAAGTAATATTTTCTTCGATCTCTAGGGACGAGAGGTTCGCTAAGGAGGAGCACTACGAGTGGTTGAAGGACTACTCCCACTTCCGCCACCTCATCCTCGATCACGTGTCCCCTGCCTCTTCCGTCCGTACACTGCTTCCACCTCTCTCTCTCTCTCTCTCTTTCTCTCTTGATCGTTGTTTTAGTTGTTGTTGATGAGCGTGTCTGGATATTTTGCAGGTATTGGAGCTCGGTTGCGGAAACTCGCAGCTCAGTGACGCGATGTACCAGGACGGAGTTACCGACATAACCTGCATTGATCTCTCTGTAGTCGCGGTGGAGAGGATGCGGAACCGGCTGGCAGCCAAAGGATATAAAGGTTTGTTTCTAATGAGCTAATTTCTTTTGGACGTTTCGGTATGACCTGAAAGTTCGGTGTCGTAGATCTTTTCTTTTGTTACTTCCATCATCAGAAATTAAAGTGCTGGAAGCCGACATGCTAGATCTGCCATTTAGAGACGAGTCTTTTGAGGTGGTTATTGAGAAAGGAACCATGGTAAATTGGGATGTGTATTTTCTCCATCTTGACTTTGTGTGCTTCTTTTGATGATAAGCTTCATTTCGATTGTTTCTTTTGTTGATAAGGTGGTGTAAAGAATGGGATTTTGATATCGCTTTTGCAGGATACGTTGTTCGTTGACAGCGGTGACCCATGGAATCCAAAGCCGGAGACCGTGACTCTGGTTATGAATATGCTCAAAGAGGTGCATAGAGTTCTGAAAAAAGATGGGGTTTTTATCTCCATCTCTTTTGGCCAGGTAGGATGACCTTCCCAAGCTTGCCTGCTTATTGCCCTTAAAAGTTGATTTGGCTGTTTTCTCCTGGACATAGTTTAACGCAAAGTCACTCCCATGCAGCCACATTTCCGACGCCTGTTCTTTGATGATCAGGATTTTACGTGGTCTACGGTGTGGAAAACTTTTGGAGACGGGTTCCATTACTTTTTCTATACATTGAGAAAGGTAAACCTCCCTCTTCAAATGGTCGATACTCGTAATGTTATAAATTTTGTCATCGGTTTTTCCACGCCAGTTCCTTGGTGAGGTTTCATTGTGATCCAGAGTTGGGTCAGCAAGAATCTATCTATTCTACTAAAAATGATCAAAACGGATACAAATGCATCATGTTTCCATTTAAGAGTTCGAAAAAAGACGTGCAGCGTTGATATTTTGTACTGAAGTCTATGGATTTGCATTAACTAACATACGTTGACGCATCATGCCTCCTCAGGGCATTAACATAATTAAGTAGCTGTTCCCACATTTTATTCTCTGAATTGAAAAGGATAATTTTGCAGGGGAGTAGAGCTTCTCCGGATAAAAGGCCACAAGACAACAGTGAGAAGCTTACCATCTCTCTATTTCACGAAGAGTTGGAAGGTGAAGACTTTATATTCCGGACCAACATCGACGACGACGACTCTTGAAGATCCGTGACCTTAATTTCTGTAGATTGATTCTGTTGTATCAAGAATTTCGGGTACATATATATATGACGCCCATACTTGTTACTTGCACCTTAAGGATTCTATGGTTGATTGCTGGAACGGATATAGCAACGTATTTAGACGAATTTATTCATAAATGTAGAATCCCTAAATTTTAGATATAAGTTTGCTTAAATACCTTATGGTTAAAAAAGTTTGAAATTTCAGGGACACTTATCCCTAAATTTTATTATTATTGAAATGTTTAGTAACCGCATCTATAATGCTTTTTGTCAGCACATTATGGGCAATAAAGTTTTCATTACATCTGGGGGACTATTTCGGACCCTTCTTCTATTGCAGGGTTTGTGTAAAATCCGAAACTTTCCAAAAAAAAGAACATGATGACCTAAACTAAAATAATATGATAAACTAAGTACCACAGAAGTAATTTGTCATTAACCTTCAAGTAAGTTGCTGCCACAACCTCCTCAAATGACGTGACATTGTAACTGCCTCCTAGTATTTCTTAATAATTACCTCTCCCTCTCCCTTGAAGATAGTTAACTGCCTCTTTAAAGATATTCCATTACCCCATCTCTCTATTAGTGGGTACACCTCCTTTCACAGAAAAGTACACGTATTCACCCAAAATAATACCAAACGAAGAGCACCAGTTCAAGTTAGATATCAAGGACAAGTTGGAGTTGTGGATCATTGACACGAACGTTTCACTAAAGTTGAGCGAGCAACATGAGACCTGGTGGGTTTAAGGGAAAGGTGCAATGAATCGGGAGATTCACGAGACTTCGATCATGTAAGTTGTTCATGGGATCAATTCTAAGTGCTTTTGATTTAAATCCGATTTTACATTTGGGCCAAGTAATTAAATATATCTTCCTTGAGTTGTTTCGTTAGTTTCTTGACAGAGTTGTGACTTGAGGTTCATGATATAATTTATGTTTATGTAATATAATCTGTTTCGTGATTCAAATTGCTAATGACCTTGAGCAGTAAGTTCCTTATTGTAAGTTATTTGTTTATTAGTTAATGAATTCGGGGTATGGGGTTATTCTGTTCCTTGCAATTAAAAGCTATGATCTGTGATGTTCCAAGGATTGATAACTGAAAAATTACACTGAATGCTGTGTGTGTTGATTCTTGTATTGCCGTGAGTATGACTTTTGGTGATATGGCTGTGTGCTATCATGTACTGATAATCGTTGAAGTTGGAAGGTTATACATTGTTGGTGACATGGACTCGTAAGGTGCAAATTTGATCTATTTGGTTCAGTCAATAGACTTTGATAAGAATAAGAATCATGTAAATTGAGATTTGATCCGAATGTGACCATGTAGGTCCTATTGAGGTTATTAATAGGTTTGGACCCTATAACGGCGGGGGGTTAATGCGCCAGGACCCTACCATTGGGGGTGATATAATGGTCCCGATAACGGCGGGGGTTACGTGCCAGGACCCTGTCATTGGGGGTAAACAATGATATAACCTCATTAGGCTCCGGAGATCGTGTCTGCATTTCATAATTGAGTGTTGGTATTAATCATTAAATTTCTGTCTTCATTCATCATGATCAGCTGCATCAGGGAGCCTTGTATTGTCGTGTTGCATAACATAGCATATAGTATTTGTTGGTTGTTTGTATTCAATGATTGGTTGGTGGTAATTTCCATGATATAAGATTGATAGAATGGATAAATCGATAGGTTGAAATATATGTTGTTATCGTTCTGTTTTTTTTTGATAAGTAAAATGTTTTATTACCCATCAAGCAAAACACCACAACGTGCACACAGCACTACACCAAAAATGTCTCTAAAAAAAGAGACACACCCAAAAATACACCCACAATAAAATCCAAGGCCCACCAAAGCCCACAGCAAGTCCAATCCACGAAAGGACAAGCCCATGAGAAGACCCACCGAAGCCCAAACCCGAAAAGGCCCGGACAAACCCAAAAGGCGAAAACCCTAGAACCCCGCCAGAGGCGAAAACCCTAGAACCCCGCCGTCGGCAAAGCCAGGGACCATACCGTCGCCCACCACCGACGCCCACCGACCAGCCCCGAACCACCACCGGCGCCCACCTCAGCCGACCACCACAGCGCCCCCCGCCTAGGGACTCCAACCCCCAGCAACGCCACAGACGAGGACAACCCGACCAACCCCGAAGCCACCACCGACGCCCACCAAAGCCACCACCGACGCCCACCTCCGACGCCCACCACCGAGGCCCACAAAAAGGGCTAGCCCGAACAACCCCGAGGCCACCATCGACGCCCACCACCGACGCCCACCCGAACAACCCCGAAGCACCACCTACGCCCACCCTAGCCGCCCACCACCGAAGACCACCCACCACCGACAAGATCCCTCAGCCACCCCCGACAGCAAACGCACGGAGGGCGGCCATCAAATCTCGCCAAAATCGAGGGAGGAACCCAACCACCGTCGATGGGGCACTCCGAAGTGGGGGCAGCAAGACCCAGACCGCGACACGAAGGGGAGAAAAACCACCACCAAGCCGCACTTGACCCCGCCATGGTCACCGGTGGCGGGGATGGCACCGACGGTCCTCCCGAAGGGAAGAGGAGAGGGCCGCACAAGCAAGGAATTTTTGGAAGGCACAGGGAAGAAGAAGAAGGAAAGAAATCGGCGAGAAAGAAGGTTTTTTGGGGTTGTGTGCCTGGGAGGGTTTTTTAGGTCGAGAGGGTTTTTTGGAAGGCCAGGAATTATAATGGGTGTTGTTATCGTTCTGTTATTTGAATCTATGTGGTAAAAATGATGTTTTAACTTTGCACCATTTTGAAAATACTTAGGGCTTGGCTTTGGATTGATCGTTTGACCAATTTATTGAGTAGCAAGCTCACCCAAATTTGCATCGTTGTTTTTCAGGCAATGTGGAAGATTAATGGATTGGGTTTTGAGAATATTAGTTTTTTTTATAGGCCTTTAGAGAAAGTAGAATTGAGCCTTACGCAACTCTAGTTGCATGGCGGTTGTCTTGGTTTCGGGTCGTGACAGTTTGGATGTGCAGGAAGGTGGTCGTTCAATGTCTATCATCTGGGGTATCTGGAAAGCGAGGAATAAGATGGTTTTTGAGGAAGGGGCGGTGGCAGATATTAGGAGCGCGGTTGTGGCAGCAATGAGGTTCTGGGAGGAAGGGAGTGTGGGATGATGCCAGGTTCTTTTCAGGGTTGCCGATTTTGCTTTGTTAGGCATGAAGGAAATGTCCCTGCTCATCTGCAGGCTGTCGGAATGCGGCTTTTGTTGATGGAGGTGGTGCTGGCGGTGGCAGCGGACAAACCTCGAGTGTTTGGTGGTGGATGGTGGGTGCGTCATTTACTAGTGTAGCATGAATTTGGAATTTCTTGTATGGTGTCGATCATGGATGGCGTCAGGTTTAGGGTGGCACCTTTTCTTTCCATTTTTTTTTTGGGTCAGAGTTTGGCTAGTTTCTGTCGGTTAGGTGGGTTTCTGGCAAGTTACTGGTCTGGTTGTTGTTACTTCTCGTCCTCCTGCTTGTTTGTGTTCGACTTTTATTCATGAATTAAAAAGTACCAAATCCTAATTCGAATTAAGTTATGCATTTTCCCCCTGAAAAGAAGTAATAAAATTTCGGACCCGTCTTTACTGGGAAGCACCATACATTTTCATCCTCTGATTATTTTTCAAAAAAGACTTACCAATTTGTTAATTTTTGTAGTCAATGCCTCCTATTACAACCTGGCATGAAAAACTCTCAATCTACTTTTTCTTTCAAAAAAATAAAGAGTCTCAATTGAATACTTTGCACAAAACAAGAAGAAAGAACCGGGCACTCAATATTATTGTGCCCAAGAGAGTTATTAATTATTATGCTTTGACCAAATTTCAATCATTGTAAATATTACAATCGTAAATATTTAAACGCTCCTCGTCCGGAATACAAATAAGATTTGCCCCATTTGGTATGACTTGGTGGTTAATTCTTGCCCTTTGTGATAAAAATTTTCAAAAAATAGAATTAGAAATTTGAACAAAATTCAATACCTTTTTGGATCCCGAAAATTTAGAACTAACTAACCCTCTAAATTGCCTTTAAAAAATAATTAAGAAACGACCTATAAAGGAAACCAAGTATGATAAAACTCTAAACACCCAAGTCCCAACGAAACCCAAAACCCAAAGCTTTCCCTACTCTTCACTTAAAACAAATAAATCCTCAGTTCGCCGGCGCCGTCGATTACGCCGGGAACCCCACCCCTTCCCCGATCGCCGTTCTAACCCCGCCGCGTACCCGTTTTCCGACCAAAGCTCGCGACTTTGATCGCCGATCGTCGCTTGTAACAGAATTGGCGGGTAAACAACTAGAAAATTTCGATAGAGAGGGATGAGTGACGACGAGGACTACTACTACTCCGACGACGACGGGGAAGACGACGATGACTCCGTCGGAGACCCCGAGAATGACGACCCTTCCTTCCTGGTCCCACTCAAGGGCCCCACCTCCAAGGTATGTGGAGGTTATTACTTATTAGAGCATCGTAAAGTTTTAATCTTTAGGGTTTTCCGGGTTATTAACGTTGAGCTCTTTTCGTTTCTCTCGTAGGTTATCACGAGGGAGTCGCTCGTGTCGGCTCAGGTAATCTCAACATGGCTTTTTCGGTAGTGGACTGTGTGGTTTTATATGTTCGGTTGGTTTGATGTTGGAAATTTTCGACTTTTGTTGCAGAGGGAGGATTTGCGCCAAGTCACGGAGTTGTTGTCGCTGAGAGAGCACCATGCGCGGACGCTGTTGATTCATTATCGGTGGGATGTCGAGAAGCTTTTTGCTGTGCTTGTGGAGAGGGGGAAGTCTTATTTGTTTTCTGAGGCAGGCATTACCGTCGTCGACCATCTTGACGTTGAAGTGCCGTTGTCTGCGGCTACTATGATATCGTGCGATATATGCATGGAGGATGTTCCCGGAGACAAGGCCACAAGAATGGACTGTGGCCATTGCTTTTGCAATGACTGTGGGTATTCTGATCTGAGTTTTCTCTTCCCATTATTTAACTTGGATAAAGTTCTATTTACAATTCTTGGAACATGATTTTCTCCCCCAACTTTGTATCTAAGACAAACTTAACAGTGTATTTTTTGTTGAGGGCAGGAGGACAATGAGGCATATCACTTGCGTCTGAATCTCTTTCCAAGCTGATGCAATTTACAATGGCAATATAAACCATTAAAGTCCAATTTGAATCTCTTTATTCTGTTATTCTTTCAGAGCTAAATAGGAATTATTCGTTGCTTCGTTTACTAACTATAAAATCCCTTACAAGTTCTCTTTCAACGCGGCATAAAGTTTTGTTATAGTTGCTAAGTAAAGCTTACCATTTCGTTCTGTATTTTGCAGGCTGGACAGAGCACTTTATAGTGAAAATAAATGAGGGGCAAAGCAAACGCATAAGGTGCATGGCACACAAATGCAATGCTGTCTGCGATGAATCTGCCGTTAGGGATCTTGTGAGTAAAAGACATCCTGATTTGGCAGAGAAGTTTGAGCGTTTTCTCCTTGAATCGTATATTGACGATAATAAAAAGGTTAAATGGTGTCCGAGCACTCCCCATTGTGGCAACGCTATACGTGTGGAGGACAACGAAACTTGTGAGGTGGAATGTTCATGTGGGCAGCAATTTTGTTTCAGTTGCCTGTTAGAAACACATTCCCCCTGTTCGTGCGTGATGTGGCAGCTATGGGCCAAAAAATGTCTGGATGAATCTGAAACAGTGAATTGGATCACTGTTAATACAAAACCATGTCCGAAGTGTTACAAACCCGTTGAGAAAAACGGTGGTTGCAACCTTGTCAGTTGTGTATGTGGCCAAGCATTTTGGTAAGTGTTCGGCCTTGCTTTCAAGTATTCTGGTTTTCAAAAGGGTCAAGTATCTAACTTAGCAGTATGGATATTGATCACATTTCCTCAGTGAGCATTTTTCTTTATCCGAGTGCTTGGACAGTTGGACTTACTCAATTATGTAAAGTCGGGGAACTTACGTTGCTTGGATTGCTGGCTGTAACATTTGATCTGCATCTTATGAAATTAAGTTGCTATGTCTTAATAATTATTCATTATGCAGAATAGTGTACATTCTCATTTCTAATGGGGCTCCTTTACTATTTTTATTCAGTTGGCTATGTGGTGGAGCTACTGGCAGAACCCACACATGGCATAGCATAGCAGGTCATAGTTGTGGCCGCTATAAAGAAGACCAGGAGCAAAAAGCTGAACGAGCAAAAAGGGATCTGTATCGGTATATGCACTACCATAATCGCTATAAAGCTCATACTGATTCGTTCAAGTTGGAAAGTAATCTCAAGGAAATCATCCTAGAGAAGGTGTCAGCTTCAGAAGAAAAAGAATCAACACTTCGAGATTTCAGCTGGGTGATGAATGGGCTGTACAGATTATTTAGATCTAGACGGGTTCTTTCATATTCATACCCGTTTGCATTCTATATGTTTGGCGACGAGCTGTTTAAGGATGAGATGACAGCTGCGGAAAGAGAAATAAAGAAAAATCTATTCGAGGATCAACAGCAACAGCTGGAGTGCAGCGTTGAGAAACTTTCCAAAATTCTTGAGGAGCCTTTTGAACAATACCCCGATGACAAAGTTTTGGAAATAAGGATGCAGGTCATCAATCTGTCTGTTACAACTGATACGCTTTGTAAGAAGATGTGAGTACTTTTGTGGTACATACTTTTTTGCTCTTTGTAGCTCTAGCTGCTTGTTTAACTGATCAATCTTTTGCAGGTATGACTGCATTGAAAATGATCTATTGGGATGTCTAAAGCTTTACACCCATAATATTGCTCCGTACAAGTCCAAGGGAATTGAGAGGGCATCGGAACTTTTGGCTAGTTGGGTCCCCAAAATCAGCGAAACTGATGAATGTCAACAATCAGAAGGCATTGCATGTGGTAATTTGAACTGAAATGCAAATGTCATATATTTCAATTCAGGATGAAGTTGTCTTGTCAAGTCTCCTAATTGGGATCGAACTTCTTCCACAGTGGGGATTTAAGAGTATCAGAACGCAGACTTAACAATTGATGCAGGAGAGTCCAAGCAATATTGAGTTAGCGAGAGCTTGTTACGCTTTTTCAACGTCAGCAATAAGTTCACACTATTAAAAGAGTATCAGAACATAGATTTAGGAATTCCAAGTACATTTTGCATGCAGTATTCTTTGGCACTTTCCGTCTTCTGATTCTTTTCTATACAATCTCACTTTCCTATTGATGGAATAATCTATCTTTGGATTTTAGCCTCTCAGTTGTTGGAGGAGACAATTTTCTTTAACTAGCTTTGGTTATATCTAGTGTATCTGTCTTATGCTTGATGAACAAACATGATGCCCACTGTAGGTGGTACATCGCAATCAGACAGGCCATCCGGCTCGGGGAGTTCACCTGACAATGGTTTCTCGGCGAAGAAACGTCCTCGGACGGATGGTGGACGGTTTTTCGATCTGAATTTGCCAGCAGAGGTTGTAGACATGAATTGATCCTTTGGGGGGGGCTGCAGAATTTTTAGAAATGCAGGTGTACATCTCTAACTCAAGACATCCTTTTCTCCTCGGAATAGGTCAGACATGGATAAAGCAGTTAAACTGCTTTGCTAATTACTCATTGTTTTCTTCAATCCTGGATTCTATTCTTTGGAATGGAGTGTCCAAAGAAATTAGTGGGGCTCAAATTTGTTAAAGTTAAAAGTAATTTGCAATTTGCTGCCTGTACTTAAATGACATATCTTTTCATTACCTAGAACAGACAAGCAAATGCACTTAAACTAGTGTTTAATGTAAGAAAATTAGTATGAAAGAGTGTGTCGTACGATTAGACTTACTTAGAATTGATTCGTAATTTGATTTTGATTCATAAAAAATTTTATTCGTCTAATAATGAAATGAATACATTTAGGATTTTTATAATTTGTTAAATTTGTGTAGAATTTGAATTAAATGTGTTTATATTTAATTCTAAATTTTATAAATACATCCTATTAGGTGTTCCAATCTAAATTATCTACTAAACATAATATTTTACTTCATTAACCTTGAAGACAAATAACTATAATTTTATATCTTAATCTTAAAAGTTAATCCTAATTCTAAATAATAAATTTAGTTTATATTCATCTTGTAAATTTGGAAAATTTTGAATGTTTTTATTAAATATTAAATATTTAAGAATTAATTTGAATTTAATTTGAGTTCAATTTAAATTTGATAGTTTATAATTCGTATTTCATTCGTCTTTCGATGAATAGATTTTGATAAATTCGATTCAAATTCGTTTAAAGATGAATTGAATACAGTTTAGATTTCTACAATTCGTCAAATTAACGAATTCGATTTTAGTTAAATTTAGAATTTGAGTTAAATTTGTTAATAATTAATTCCAAATTCTATAAATACACCCTAAATTTTTTTTTAAAAAAATTAGGTACTCCAATATAAATTATCTACTAAATATAATATTTTACTTATTAGCTTTGGTTTCCCTAAAAAAAAACTTGTTAGCTTTGGTGACAAACAACCACAATTTTAAATTCTAAACCTAAATGTTAACCCTAACTCTAAACAATATCCCTAATTTATATTCATCTTGTAAATTTGAAATTTTTTGAATTTTTTTATTAAATATTAAATAATATTAACGAATTAATTTGAAGGTCCATAATTTATATTCAATTTATTTTTGGATAAATTGAATATTATTTAAATTTTTGATAAATTCAAATTTGAATTAGTTCGATTTGAATTAGTTCGATTCAATTCGTTCGAATTACCAACATGATAGTTTGGAAATGAGGTTGCCTTTTTTGGGCCCAAATGTCTTGTCTATATTTATTATTTAGATCCTTCGAAGCTATGACACCATTTTTAGATAATATTGTTAATATGTTTTTCTACTTGTCAAAACAAATATGTTTCCACCATTTTACGTCTGTTTTCTAAGGTATGATAAATCAGTGTAATGAGTGAATCGAATTTGGTGGAGATTGGTGAAGAACAAGTCTCTTAAGATATTATTATTATTTTTTTTGTTGAAGTAAATTTAATCATGTTGATACAAATTTCGTAGCTCTATACAATATTAAATTGTGTCTTTATCCCAAACAATTTTTTATTTTTATTTTTGCAAAGAATATAAATTGACCAATCGAACTCTAAGAAAATAGGCAATTAATTTCTTACCCACTTATTATTCTTTTCTTTGACAGGTCGATTGTTATATTTTCACATTGTTTATATATTCTTCTTCTCGATTGTTTTTTTTTCTTCTTGGCAGAGTGGTAACATCCAACCAGCAAATGCACCGTGTAACTTGTCACTTCAAACACAAGCTTTCAAGGAAGAAGAGTTCACTTCAAGCTTTCCTTTCTTTGCAGCTCTCTTTTTCAGCTACGTGCGAGGTTGAATAAAAAGGCAATAAGCTTTCCACTAAAATTCTTTTGACCATACCATCCATAAAGCCTAACTTTCTTTTGGTAAGTAATTGTGAATTTTATTCAAAATATTTAAATGTCACATATGTTTCATTGTATGGCAGCCAAAAACTTCATTAAAAAAAATGTAACACGTGAAATTAATTGGAAAAAGAACCGAAATAGGTAAAAGAGCACCCGAGATAATTCTAAGCGAGAATTCTACATAAAGCCTAACTAATGGACCTGTTTAGTCAATGATGGTCAACATGCGGTTTGCTCACGGGACTCGCTGTCTCTGTCTATCTTCCATATCTCCCTCCTATCACTTCAACCTTTCATCTCTTTCGAGGTTTTAGGGACTTCACCTTTGCAAAAGATATAGCCAGCATCCTTTTTTGGTGGTCTAAATAGGGTCCAGCATGCAACTATTGGCCTTGACTCAGTGCTGGATGTTGCTGGCTAGCTAGCTAGCAGTAGTACCCTTTCTTTGTGTGATTGGAAAATATTCTAATATTATAATCCACTGATTAAGATCTGACGAATTTGGGTTCACTTTCATGATCAATTTAGTTCAGGAGATCAACTTTTAGGGACTAAATGCTCCCCATGAATTCCAAGTTTATACCTTTTACAGGTTATGGCATGCATGATACAGCGCAGAACTAGTGCATGGTTTGAACTAATCATATACAAGTAATATGGATTATTACTGACTGCATTGTGAAAATTTTGCTTACACTTATTAATTTTTGTTATCCGGATATGTGACAGAAATAGTTGATATAGTAATCTGAATTAGTTGATCTCGTATTCCAATGTTGTTCTTACATGATTTTCGTATAGTCAAACTCCATGCAACTTTTATTATGGTAGATTCATTTGAGAGAGAGTATTAAAATTACTATATCGATAATTGCGAGCATGGTCAACTTATTTTTTAGCACCCACTCAAAGTTTTAGTTAGATATAAAAAAAATAACAATTTGAAGATTAAAATTTGAAGTCATAAATTCATGGTAATGTTGAATTTCAAAATTTGAACAAATATTTAGTTACCTTCTTAACTATACGTCGCATTGACACGAAGTACGATGATCAAGGACATCATTTGAATTGGGGTTCATATACTCCCATGGAGCTAAAGATCGAAACAAAAAGGTAAAAAACAAGTTATCACATGGGCGGAAAGTTTTATTAGCAACCAGCTTTATTAAAGACCGAAATTCCCATGAATTTAATCCTAAAGAATATCCCAGTTAATTATCAACTTCGAAAAGATAATTAAAAGACCAAATTTCCCGGCCATATAAATATTAAATTAAGTCGTTTCACCACCTCGTTACTTGTCTCTTTCCTGCCATTTCCTTTTTCTTTTTCGGGTGACTTCTGCCCTTTAACTTGCAAGCATCACCTTACCCTCTGTCTTAAAGCCAAGATTTCAATTTGCTTCTTTTCATGCAATGCACCGCACAAAAGTTTTTTGCCAACCTTTATAAAAGCTTCAAAGGTGGTATTGCTTTCTAAGACAGGGGACTAGTCACATAAATTGACAAGCAATACATCTATCACCCCCTTAAAAAAAAATATATATGTATAAATTTATAAACAATTCATAACACTTGTATTTCGTAATGAGGTAGTCTCAACATGTTTATTCGAATAAAACATTTTTGCCCGGTTGAAATATGCGTGCTAATAAAGTTTTGAACACTTTGTCTCATGTCGTAAAAGAGACAAATCAAATCAAAATTCAAAGACATTGAATATATGAATTTTAATTACTTATAAACAATGGTATAATAATCTAACAGTTTTTTTGTTTGTTTGTGGTCTTATATTATCCACGTTTTCCTATACAATAGTGTACATTAATTTGGACGATTCTTTTCTCGATGATTATTTCATTTAAAAAAAAAAATTACTCGAGACATAGTTTAAAGATAAACAAATCTTCTTATTAGTTGGACTAATTAGACCCTGCAAATATATATTATTTTTTCCATACTTATGAAACATGCAATTTTAAACAAAAACATACCTAATAGATATCGACAGGGATTTTTTTCAAATTGGATAAAAGCCAAGGCCCCGAGCACAAAATTTGTTTGTTGTTGGCTCATCAGCTTTATTTTCCTCGAAAGAAACCGAATTGCGGGTGACCAGTCTCACTCCAAACAGTGTAATTTTTGTAGCCATTGCTCATAAGCAGAAAAATATTCTGCTGCCCACATTTAATGCACCTTGTACGTTTTCCTTGTTGTATAGTATTTTCGCTTTGCTTCATTAATTTGGCAATATCTCTTGGTCACGTTTTCCTAGCATTTAATGCATTTTGCAGCGAATATTTTTTTTTTGGTGGTTCCTCCCTCCCCTGAGCTTATTTTATGTACTTAATTGTCTTGCATGAAGTCAGCTAGTGGCGGGCTGTTTCAACTTTGAAACTACCATTTCTCTTGTGTTTTGGAATCATGAAGCAACAATTCTTCAAGATCATGGACGCAAGTGTTTCGAATCACAAGCGTTCGAATAGGTAGCTTCGAGTTCGTCACTCTCGCAACTAACGATGTCGTTAACTCTAATAGTTTGTTTGTTTCCAATGTGGCAGTGACCCAGTTACTAGCAAGCAGAAGAATTGTGTGGAGCGCAACATTCTTGAGGCTCCTCATTGCACCAAGTCGGTATGTCTCGAGTTTATTTTTCTTCTCGAACTTGGATTAGTCCGTCTATAGTTCAAAATGGTTGGAATGTTTCCGTAATTTTAAGTTCGAATGCATAATCGGTGGCTTTTGGTTTTTTAAGAGGCAGAAAATGGAACAGCCAGAGGAGTGTGGCCAACTCAAGCAGAGGAAATCTCCTAAGGCAGACACTTTGAAGCAAGAGGTTAGCTTTAAGACCAAATTAAAGCTGTTCTGCCTCCTAGATTTTTGTTAAATATCCGAGAAGAAATAGCTATGTTTGATGTTTGAACTCAGATTTCATTGTTAGTACTGCCTGAATGTGGACAAGAGACAGTGGTTCTTAACAAGCCAAACTATGTATATGCTGAGGAACTCAGGCAAACCTTTTCATTTAAGAAGTTGCTTCTCTGTTTGGTGCAGATTCTTGAGCTACGAATTCGCTTACAGAATCAGTTCATGGTGCGTCGAGAATTGGAGAAGGCGCTGATGAGTGATAAGCCATTCTGCTGCTTTGGTGTGGATGATAAATCAATCCCAATGGTACTTTCTCTGCTTCCAAAAAAGTGGAGCAATTTGTTTGCATAGCATCAAATCCGCTAGTTATGTTTGCTTCGGACAGTTAGTATTAGTGTTCTCTAGAGTTTGATGGTTTTCTTGTTCTTGAAATTGCAGCCAGCGAAAGAATTGATTCAAGACATCGCAATGTTGGAACTTGAAGTTGTCTACTTGGAGCAGTATCTTCTGTCTTTGTATCGAAAGACGTTCGGTAAGAGAGCAGCACCCCGATCAACAATGGACGAAACGTTCATGGTCGGCTTGATGGCAAACAAAGCAATGCAGGCAGATATTACAAGACCAGAAACAATCTCACATGATCAGCTTGCTGCTGATAACTCAAACAAAGAGACTTCCTGCAAATCTTCAACGTTAAGGAACCTAAGAGAATGCAATAAAGGCCGCGAGGAACAAGTGGAGCTGCTCGACTCAGGTGTCGATCGATGTCACTCTTCAATCACTCAGCAACAACCCTTCACTTTCACTTCGAGGACAGTGATAGAACGAGCTGCAGACTCGTACCATTCCCTCCCGCTGTCCATGCTAGAGGTAATCCGTTGGTAATCATTGGCATGAATTGAGCTTGGTTTATTGTACAGTTTTACTTCAACTAATGGTTCTTTTTCAGCAAGCTCAGAATGATAACTCAGGAGTCCTCGGTGTTGGTGTACCTGCCTACAGTGATCATTTGCTGACACCAAACCGGCTGTCTGAGGAGATAATCAAGAGCATCTCATATATATACTGTCAACTTGCAGATCCACCATTTCGAACTCTGGATTACACTTTCTCTCCTGTATCATTAGTATCTTCCTCAACATCAGAGATTGACCCTCAAGGTCAGGAAGCCGGGTCCAACATCCACGACGGGAACTATACATCCTCAAATATAGGGGATCCTGGTGAATTTGCTGGACCATATTGTGCAATGATGAAGGTGGTTGGCATTTCCAGAGACTCTAATAAGCTAAGTGAGATTCATCATGAGCTGCAATCCTTCAAGTGAGCAAAATCAGAGAATCCAACTCACAAACTATCCATGTTAATTCCATTTCATTTCCTTTAATCGGTTATCTGCCCTTTGCAGATCACTCGTTGCTCAGCTCGAAGTGGTAAATCCGGAAAAGATGAAGCACGAGGAGAAGCTAGCGTTTTGGATCAACATACACAACGCACTCGTGATGCATGTAGGCTCGTCTCTGCAGATTAGATTCACATATTTGCTCTTAAGTCTTGAACCTGACACTCCTTTTGTGTTCTCCATCTGCAGGTATTTCTAGTGAATGGGATTCCTCAAAACAATTCGAAGAGAATATCCTTGTCACTGAAGGTGAGACACAGACAAGTCCCTCATTTTAAGCATTTAAAGCAAAAATCTATACATATTGTCACTCTCTTTTGTGTGTTTCAGGCTGCATATAACGTGGGAGGACAAACCATTAACGTAGACATGATACAGAGTTCGATCCTCGGCTGCCAGTTGCTTCGTCCAAGAAACGTAATTCCACATTTGTAT
>SOPF01027583.1:0-18423 GCA_012979155.1 Hypericum perforatum
TTTACAGAGAAGAGGGAAGGGGAGGCGCGGCCCAATGGGCCGAAGAGTCGAGGGAAGAGAGCTGGCAGAAGAAGCACCAGCGCTCCCGCCAACGCTATTCTCTGGGATTGCTTCTGCTGGCTCACCCTCATTCTCTCTCTCTCTCTCTCTCTCTCTCTCTCTCTCTGCCTTCTCTTCTGTGTTTGGGTTTCTTCTTCTTCTTCTTCTTCTTCTTCTTCTTCTTCTTCTTCTTCTGTTCTGTTCGGTGTTCGGGTTTCTTCTTATTCTCCTGATCGGCTTAGTGGTGTGGTGTTATTCTCGCATCAACTTGCCTCTTTTTAGCGCATCACTTAAATAAAATTTTTAGGGAAAATTACTCTCAGGCCCCTCGGGTTTGAGAAAATTTGTATTTTAACCCCCGTATTTTTTTTTATTAGCATTCGACCCTTCCGATTTGCAAAAAGTATATATTTTGCCCCCTATCGCCGGAATCGGACGATTTCTCCAGCGAGTTGGGACCTAAGATTACCAAAATACCCTTTCTTTAAAAAATTAAAACTCCTCCCCTAAACCGATGTCTCCTTCCTCTTTTTCCCCTAAATAAGCACAACCAATTACATTAAACAAACAAACGAACTAAACCAAATCCCCAACACAAGATTCCCACAATTTAACAAAAAAAATTGAATATTTCCACGTGCCCACCTAAAAAAACCCTAACTTGCACAAAACCCAGAAGTCGATAAGCTCGTAAAGGGAGTATATTACCTTGGTCAAGATAGTGTCACCGCGGAAGAGTTGGAGCTTCTCCATGGTTTCAGGATGGAGGGAGACGACATAGTTGTTGAAGGAGAGAGACGGAGAGACGGAGGATTCTGCTTGGTCTGACCTGATCGACCGAGAGAGAGAGACAGAGAGAGGAATTAGGACGAGGCTTGGTGCGAGGCAGGAAGGCGGATGCGGAGCTTGGTGGGGATGGCATCCACGAGGGCTATCTCGTCGGCGAGGTTTTGTGTGAGGGTGGTTGATTTGCTGGCGGATGAAGGAGATGGAAGGGAGAAGGAGGGTTGATTTGTTGGCTTGACATGGGCGACGTTCAGCCTCGGGCGGCGGTGGTTGGGATCCTCCATCTTCTCTCCGACAAAAGGGCTGCTACAACGCCAAGGAAAATGTTGATTTCTATTTTCCCCAATTGTCTCCAGATAAAAAAATTACAATTTGGATTTAATTTTACTTTCAATTGAAAAAAGTCACAGCCCCGATGGCCGCCTCCATTTTGGGGATGTTTAGCATTGGAAGTTAACTGTGTATTAGGAGGCTTGTTCGTTGCTCTTTTCCTCAGAAAGGTGTTCGGTTAAGACCGATGGCCGCCTCCATTTTGGGGATGTTTGGTTTTTTTTTTAAAAAAAAAAATTAAATCATTTTTGTAAGACAAAGGGTATTTGTGTCATCTTAGGTACTATTTCGCCGGAGAAATCGCCAGATTCCGGCGACAGGGGCTAAATTATACACTTTTGACAAGATTCAAGGATTGAATGATAATAAAAAAAAATAGGGGGCTAAAACACGAATTTTCGCAAACCCGAGGGACCTCAGGGTAATTTTCCCAAATTTTTAAGTTTGTTAAACTAAGAATAATAATTTAAAGTCGGACACAATTTTTATTTGATAGTCATAGGAATTAATTAATCAAGATAAATTATTATTACTATTTAGTCACTCATATTTTTAACATCACACGAATAAGTTTTTGAACTTGAATTTCGTCATATTTTTCGGTAAGTCACAACTAAAAGTGTCAAGATATCCATGGTTTCAGAAATTAATAAAATTTTATTTTGCCAAAAATAATGTGTTTTTCCATTATAAGAAAATAAGATTAAAGTTTCAGAAATTAAACTGATTCCGGGTTCAGAACTCTCTTTCTTTCCTTTCCATTTGTTAGGATTTTAGAATATGTTGTCTAAAAAATTGTGTAATGAATAATTTTGGGAATATCAAGTGTTAGTTAATTTGTAGTACCATCTCATGATTTATCAATTTCTTCAAACATGAAAAACTTATAACTATTTTTCCTTTTATTCAAATGAAAATTTACTAATTTTTGGAACTACGGGTGTTGGATTTTTTTTAAATGGTGTTACTATTCATGCAAAATTATCAATTTGGTACCCCATAACTAAAATTATGAAACAAGTGTCCACGTTGGACTGTTTTGATAAACTCCCGTATACCGAACCATTACACGGGATTTTATCCCGTGTATACCAATACACGGGATTTTATACCGTTTGTAAAACACGGGCTAAAATCTCGTGTATTGGTAAAATATCGCATTTTGGACTAATACACGGGAAAAAATCCCGTGTTTTGGTTTTTGTATGTATAGATCTCAAAAAGTTATATGGATTCAAAAAAAAAATTTCTCGAATCGGACATCCGAGCACCAAGATATTGCTCTTCAAAGGTTTTTTTTTACATAATCTCTCAATTTGAATTTTTTTTAATTTTTAAATTTGAAAAAAAATACAAAAAAACCATGAAAAAAAACGTCTTTTGTTAATTTTTATTACAGAAATTTGATTTTTTTTATTTTTTATGAATCCGTCACTTGATTTTTAATTTTTCAAAAAATTTAAAATATTCAAAAGTCTTTTATAAAAATTAAGACGGTTTTTTGTGCCTTTTTATATTTTTGTATTTTTTTTCAAATTAAAAAAATTCAAAAAATTCAAATTGAGAGATTATGTAAAAAAAAAACTTTGAAGAGCAATATCTTGGTGCTCGGATGTCCGATTCGAGAAATATTTTTTTTGAATCTATATAACTTTTTGAGATCTATACATACAAAAACCAAAACACGGGATTTGTTCCCGTGTATTGGTCCAAAACGCGATATTTTACCAATACACGGGATTTTAGCCCGTGTTTTGCAAACGGTATAAAATCCCGTGTATTGGTATACACGGGGTGAAATCCCGTGTACTGGTTCGATACACGGGATTTTATCAAAACAGTACAACGTGGACACTTGTTTCATAATTTTGGTTATGGAGTACCAATTTGGAATTTTTTTATGAACAGTAACACCAAATGAAAAAAAAATCCCGGGTGTTGGGATACTTTTAGTTATGCTTTATCGGAAAAGTGGTTGGAATTTCAGTCAGGGGCTTATCAGTTAGATTTTGAAAGCATCATGAACTAAACAATTGTCCTGCTTAATCAATTTCTTCAAACGTAGATATGTAACTATTTTACCCATTTTCTACAACTAAGTTGAATACATTTTAAAACAATATATTTTGTACTATAAGAGTTGCAAAGTTTTCTAACCTGGCGGCACTTCGATTTAACTAAACTAGGATGGCTTTAGTTTTAGAAGAGTGATAGAACAGCTTTTGTTAGTTGTCCAACAAGAGAGGTCTTGTACTAACCATTGAGCTAAGAACATTTTAAGACCTCATGACCTAAATTCAGCTAACCAGATATTCGGACACTATACACATTAGTAGTTACTTTCGTCTCACCGAATCATCTTTTGTACTGCAAACTGCTAATGTATATACCTTGCCTTAAACGATACCTAGTCGATTAGAAAGGGGCATCCAAAGCTATTTCCCCCCATAGTCACAGGGCCACCGGCTGAAAGTAGAGCCGCTAGTCTATTCACAAAAACACGTACCAAAGATGAACAAAAAGAAGCCCCTGATTCACCGGAATAACATTACTTGGTCGTCTGACACCTCCACACCCTATTCTACAAATGGAGATCCTCGGACAGACTTCCGGCTAGACCGCCATCCGCTTCTGAGGCTGGAGTAAGTTTAAGTCTTTTTGCAGCCTGCTGGTTTTCCTCATTCTCTGATAGCCTTTTTGCATCCGCTTGCTCGTCCAGATCTGCCATCGCATTGTCATCGTAAATCATTTTCCCATCTTCAGGAAAGACGGTTGTCTTCACCATACCTTCGTCTGATCCATTTTCTCCGGCGATTGGCCATTCATTCGGTGCTGCTGGTGGATTTTCGGGACCATCAACAAGATGACCATTCTCATCGCTAACGTGCGTCTTTTTATTGTCCTTGTTGCATTCGTCAAGAAAACTCTCACGCATCTCTTTCGAGGCAGAAGCAAAGCCTTCAGTCAGACTTCCAGTGTTCTCCATTCCTTGAGATAGCTGCACCTTTGTAGTTTCTTCGCTACATTTTTCAACGGAACTCTCTGGCATCTCTTCGGAGGCAGAAGCAAAGCCTTCATTCAGGCATCCATCATTCTCCATTCCTTGAGATATTTGCATAATTTTCGCGTCTTCACTACATTGTTCGACACTCTCCGGCATCTCTTCTGAGGCAGAAGCAAAGCCTTCAGTCAGACATCCATTGTTCTCCATTCCTTGAGAAACTTGGTCATCAATATTTTGGTCATGGTTAGCCTGATAATTTTCAATGATCCCTACGTCCGAGTCATCAGAGGCGCAATCTGATTCCTTTGAGGATGTGTTATCCTCTTCATCAACAGAAGTCCTCAATTTCCATGATGCATCTGCCCCGAAGCCTCCAAAAGAATAAGTATTGCCACTAATTTGAGGTGCCATGTTCACCATTTGCTGAAACGCAGTTTCTCCAGGTGCTAAAAACATTAATTGGTCCCCATTGTCTGTATCATCACCCTGCCATACAATTGAAGCTTATCAAGCATATGATTAAAGCACATTAAATGACATCTGGATAATATATAAAGGGGAAGGCAGGTTATATGCATGGAACACATTGCTAACATGATATTTTACCCGTCATCCAACGAGCAAATTAAAAGAAATTAATATAACTAAATAGCACAAGTCAATGGAAAAAGAGAAGACATTGTGGTGTGTACTTGCAGGTCTAGAGTTGAAGAGGAATGTCACATTCCATAGTCTAATCGTGTAATACCTGCATTTGTGACATACCACTGTTGTGATCATAATAAGAATCTGGTCGACCGAAGGATGAACAATGGGTCAGTAATGATCCCGCAGCAACTCCTGGCTCGAAAAGATCTCTGAGAACCAAGTTTGGATCATTAGCACAATGTTGATTCCTCTCTGATGATGCTTCTAGTAGTGTCATTTCAATCCCTGGCCCAGCTGTTGAACTAGACAAACCTCCTTGACAGGTTGCAGCAGTATAGTTCTCACACACAAATTCAAACCCACCGCCCTTTTCACCATCACTGCAATCACTTGAAGACCCTTCCATGGATCGTTTCTCAAGAAGTTCAGATACTAGCCTCTGGATCAGAGTCCGCTTAAGAGATGCCTCCACTGGGGGAAACCAGTCGGCAGTAAGCTGTCATTTTGGGAAGATGGAGGTTATAACATAATTGATAAGAGAATTTGGAAGGCCAAATATCTGATTAAAAAAACTAAGCCATAACAGTGAGCAAAATCACGTTTGACCCATAGACTGAATGTTGAAGGACCACAGCCGTTGCTCATATGCAAAGTATCACTGATAAATATATTTCCTTCTCAACAACATAAAATTCGAGTCCAGCAAGGAACAATTATAATGATAAGAAAGTAAGAAACAACAAATTGAATCCTGAAATAGATTCAGCAGCCAAGATTCCCACTTGGATATATTTCTCTCTGTAAAGAAAGTGCTTCATGTTCAGAAACTAATTGCTCAAAATCAAGAAAAAAAGAGATCTGTGACGGATATGTACTTACAAACTTGATGCCCTCGTGGATATTGAATGGACTGAAATTCGAAGGGGCGTCCACTAAAAAAAGCTCCAGATAGTGGAGGAGGAAAAGGCCGCAATCAAAAGAATTTTCTTGCTGTGGAAGCTGTCATAAACATGACTTCAATGTTAGATTTGAACGGTATAAACCCCTAACATCAATGAGCAACTTTTCTGCAGTGAAGAGCTTAATCCATATCTTTTTGCACAAATAAGGAGATGGTGAGGCCCGAAGAATGGCTCAATTCTAAGCCTCTTAAGAATTACACAAAAATGCCAGATCTCTGTAAGATCTACTGCAGCATCTAGCAATTAATGGACCACAAGAGCATGTAGAGGGAATATTGAAGTTGACATACTTCAAGTGGTAGAAATCGTAAATTCAGGAACATTTTTGACAAATCTTCAGGCGTTCCTTCATGCCTCTCCTTCCACTCTTCCCACAAGTAACTGTTCATACAGAGAATGTAAGCACAAATGAATATGAGTGCAAGCTGCAAATCCAAATGCCGTATGATGAGACTTGATAGATTGGCCATCTATATGATTGAAATATTTGAAAGGTCAGCCACTTGAAAGACCGAAAATAAATTGTTTAGCAATCTCAACAACTTCGGACATTCTAAGGCTCCATGGACATGGGGCAACGACGACACAAATTAAATCAATCATCCAGTATGACAGGATTGGTTTTATGGATCCTAATATTGAAACTAAGTTTTGATATTCCAAGTTCCAACATTATATAGAATTCATACCCAATCTCAATGTTTATAGTTAATCACAGACAAAAAACAGTAAGCCCTTATTCCACCAGTGTATACTACTATACTTCAGTTTTATCACATTCTTTTTTCTTTTCCCCCATTTTGCCTAACTGGGTGGGGCCCACCATAAGCATATACCCATATGTTTGACATCCGATTTCTCTATCATTACGAAAAACACATGCAACACAGATCTGAAGCATGAAAAATGTCATTCCAGATAACAAGTAATCACATGCACAATTTTCCATGATACATCTGAGTCAGTGTGAACAAAACAACGGCACAACCAGATTTTGCTAGCTAAATATTTACAATATTCAATCAACAAAGCCAACTACAGAGAGGAGGATAAAATGATAGATTTAGCTACACACAAACACCATCTAACAGCCTGATATTTGCCTTGTTACTAACAAGAAAGTCATAATTAAAAGCAAAATGGCATCAAGAGGGGCAACCATGTTACTGAGCTCTATACAATCCTCTCCAGTGTGATATTATACTTGTACGATATGGAGATTGATGAAGGAAAAGACTGGGATACCTCTGCACAAGGTCTTTGAGGCCTGCATGCGTTCCTTTGATAGAATCCATATGCAACACGCATGGTATCCTCTGGGATTTCAGTTCTGAAATATGAAACAGCGATATCAATATGTGGATATTTTTAAAGGACAGTCAAAAATCAATGGGATAAGTACTAACCAGTGGAACTCCCTAATTCACCCAAATGACAAAAAACTAACAAACTCCAGTGGAGACTGCAAAAAAAAGTGAAATGGCATCAGAAAGATGTCGACAGAGCAACAAGGCTAATAAATTAGCAAAATAACTGTTTTACCTGAAATTAACAGGGATGAAAATGTAATCTTTCGCAAATAAATCCACTTTTCTTGTCCACTTTCGAACCCGTAAAAATGCAGCCCTGCCATCTGAAGCACTTGATGGATCTTTGTCGAGATCCGCAAGCTTCCTAAAGAAAAAGCTATTGAAGAAATGAAATCTCTGCCTTTCTTCCTTGGGAATCTGATTCTTTAAATATCTACATCATGTAGAAGGCAGTCCAAATGAAAAGCATTTCAAAAGCAGATGGTGGCTAATAGCAGTCAAGTTTGACTCTATTCTAGCAATAAAGAAAGAAAAAAATAAACAGCCATGCGATCAAATCCAAAAACAATTTTACTAAGCAACGAAAGAAGAACCGAAGTGTATTAACCAAAGTGTAAAAGAAAAGAATGCTCATAAACAAACAGGTCTGGATTTACAGGAAGAATTTCCAAGTTCTTTACTTGATGTAGAAGTCGATAATTGTGTCATTGATAAATGTTTCAGGCTGCAATAAATCAACATCTCTCTTGCTTATGGAAACGGCATCCGAGTCCCCTTTTGGATAGATAACATCTTCAAAGTCCTCATCAAATCTGCATATTGGCATTCTTCTCAGAACCACATAAAAAGGATTCATTGGCTTCCATATACTAAACCTTTATGGCAACACCCAGTTGCATCTTAGATACTAAGTGGTAACATACATAGGGTGTACCAATAACAGCATCAACAATCACCAAACCTATATCACACTAGCCCTTATAGATCAACAAGTACATGGATCACAAAATGCAAAACATCAAGTTATATTTCCACACATAAACAAGAGACTGATTGTTGAGGTCCAAGTTACGGTTGATCATATATCCAGTCAAAACAACAGAGTTCAAAAAAATAAATGAAAAGAACAGAATGTGCAACAGTGCAATTGTATGCGAGCACATCCAGAATCTCAAGCTGCTCTGCCACAGGTGATTTTGTTAAAGGGACAATAAAAAGCAATTCATGAGGACTCACGTGGGGTAATGCGGCCTCCGTTGAAGTAGGTTAGTCCCTTCGTCAATGGTTGCATCTATGCTGAAAGCAAATAATAATCGTTGTAATGAGAACTGTGTGCAACAGAAAGAAAAAGAAAAATGGAATATTCATCTATCACTATAAGCATGTGATATAAACTCTGAAATACATTATATATGAATAGGATCGATCTTCTCTCCAGCATGACGCAAAATGAGACGGTTCCACCAGATAAAAGTTTCTTGACTTGGACAAGTAAAAAGAACTTACTCGTGCACCACATTCCAAAGAGCTGAATACTTAACATTCCTGGTGGTGATCTCTTCCCATTTCCTAGACCAGTTAGGATCAACAACAGCAAACTCTAACTCCTCAATGCCTAGCATATACAAAAATAATCAGTATCTTGATAAGCATCAAGTATAAAACTGGCTACTAAAAAAGGGTTCAGTAAATGTAGAAGGCACAAAAAGTCTTGAAAAACTGAAGTCTGCAAACTTGTAAAGAAGTTCAATTGCCAAAAGCCAGATACTACGAGCATCTTTAACTTAAAAAAAAAACTGAACAACGGAAAGCACCAATCAGAGCCAACACCAAAAATAACAACACTATTCCCACTAGACCTCTAACCTGAAACTGCATTTTCCTGACAAGATTGTCCTCTGTTGTCTGGCAGTACGTGAAGCTTTACCATAAAAGTGTTGAACTGATCAAACAACACAAAATCATATGAATTTGTTTCATACTAACTGAAGAAACACCAACAGATGGGAAATAATTACCTGTTGTAGATGCTTAGACTCGATTCTAATTATGTCTTCAATTGACTTCTCAAAGCTCAAGGCGCCAAATTCATCTATATCTGAACAATTGATCTTGACTCCATTGGATGAGAAACTAACCAAGCACGCCGAATAATATGTACCACGTGTCTCAACATAATCAACAGTTACATGTACATTATCCTGAATTTGAAGAAGTGACAAATGAAAGAAAGCAACCAGTCAGCTCTGAAGTATACAAGGTTTTCAAAAGAAAAGCTCTGAAGCATACAATGAATCATTTGCAAGCAAGTTAGCATCAATATAACAATGTTATGTCTTAACTCAATCAAGCAAAAGAATCTACAACATAGAACTTTGCAGGGATGTGTAAGTTATAAATGCATCAAAACACTGACAATGTGAGAGACCATGCATCTTTTGACAGGGCACTCTCAGCAACACACAGGCAATGCAAGATAAAAAGTCAGTGCATGGCATGCTTGGAGGACGAAAAACTAGTTGATGAAGCAAGTTAAACTTAACACAAGCCCCTGTCAACAGGAAAAAGATGAGGTGGCATACACATGAATGCATGATTTCATTCCTGTGAAGACAAAGCTGAACCTGGAAACAAAGAATTTTTCCTTGGAGCTTAGAATAAATCATGGAGTTCATTAACTCGAGATAAGGAAATTACAGTACCCTTTCTGAGCCAATGAAACAAGGAATTGATGCCTGACTAGTCAGAGTCCCTGAGAACATGCAAAGGAAAACGAGAAGTTACATCCACAAAAAATGTAATCCATAGAGCAGTAACGACAATGACACACAAATCATTATATTATCAGTAGGGTACCTGCATCCTCGGCAATATCAGGAGTAGGACTAGATGAAGGAATGACACCCATTATATTATCTGCCTCAATTTTCACATTGGCAGGCTCATTCTACAATATCAGTAGCAAAAAGAAATTTAAGAAAAAGAACACAAGCAATAGCCAATTCCATATGAACTCCGGTGGAAATATCCAAAAAAGAAACTTACTGTGGGTAGAGAGTCAGTGGGGGTAGCATCGCATTTTCCAGTCAAGAGAGAGGGTGCTTCGTCGGACAAAGGCAAAGTTGTAATCTGCGGTTGAGCCGTAAACCTTCCGGACTCGCTAACATCAACCTCAACATCAGACCCAGTTCCATGACCCTGAGAAGCAGGCGGGCATGGAGCACCTAAACTACAATCTCCATCTCTGCAACCAGCATCCTCGGTAATCAATCCCAGAGGATTACACTCAGCGAGAACACCAGAAGCACAATCCGAATCAATTGCGTCGACATCTACACATGGCAAGCTCTCCATTTCCTTCCTCGGAGCATTCGACCCCTGAGCTACTGTACGCACCACCAAAGTATCACTACAATGAACTTTTTCCATAACGCAAGGCTCAACTCAAAACCCTAGATCCTGGTCAGAATCGCACGACAAACCCACTTCCGAAACTTATGAAAAAAATTAACCTAAACAGCTCGAATTAGAGCTATTTTCCCCCAAAAATAAAGAAAAAAAGCTCGCTCGCTCAATAAACCCAAAACAAAACAAAATTCCTACCAAAATACAACTTTTATTTGTTCAAATAAAAAAGGTAAAAGTAAACGCCGAGCTGAAATTAAGGTGGAAACCGGAAGAGGGATTTAGGTAGACGAACCGCATTCGAGGAACTCGTACTTGAGGAGGGAGGAGTTTCGGTCGCCGTCGCCGTCGTTAGGGTTTCGGAACTTGGCGAGAAACTTGCCGGCGACGATCTCCGGGAGCTCGTCCTCTTCGCTGAAATCGAAAACCTCGAGCCCGTTCTTCATAGCCGGAAATGAGGGAAAGAGAGGGACTGAGTCGATCGAGTCAACTCGGGCCCAGGCCGAGTCAGGGGAATCGATCGCAAAGGAGTTAATTAATTAATTATTCCCTACTTACGATAACGAGTGTTGCGGGAGAGACAGAAAGAAAGGGCGAGTCCACGCGGAGAAAGTTGGGGGCATTTAATGTAAATAATAAATATTCTCTCGAGCGTTTATAATTGTGGATTATAGAACAAAAGCCCGATTACTGTTGTTTTTATAAAATTAATTATTTGTATTGAAATGATTTATTTGGAGTGACAACTTGAAAAATAAATTATTTCAGGTCTTGGAAAAAATGATTAATATTCATGTCATGAAGTAATATACATACATGACGTGTCTAGATAAATAGATACGATGATTGAAGATTGAATAATGTGATTGTGTTAGAATATTGTGAAAAGTTTGTCTTCTTTCAACCAATTTAAATCTAAACTAATTTGAAGATTGGAAAAAATAGCTGTGTGGGAACTTTGTTAAAAAATATCATTTTTTTAATTAATTCGAATTTAAATTAATTACATGTATATACTTTAGAGGAGAGGAATCTACATATAATTTTGGTAGTTAATGTTTTAATTTAGCAGTTGGCCTTGGCGGTGAATGGAATCGCCATCCGATGCGCGTCTTATGACACGATTGGGAAAATTGTCTATGTTGTTCCAAAATCGAAACGTCGTATAAATTTTTTGATCTTATAGATTGTTTTATTTAACTCTTAGACCCTGCTGTCAGAACTAAAATTTCTCTATCGGGCAGGCACTTGAAAGACCCAATTGCCTCTTTCATTTATTTATTTATTTTTAACTAAGGAACAATTAAATCATTTCAAGAGTCTCCACGCCCAATAAATCACATTGATCAAGTAACTCATGATTAAAATATATCTAAGGTTTTGACATCGTTTTAGATACCAAATTAAAAGTTCGATAGTCATTGGTGTCGTTTCATGGGTTTCTCATGGAAACTTAAACATTGTTCAAAGATACCCAAAACTCTTGGAAAATGTTCCTTTTACAAATTAGGAGTGTGAGAATAACGGATCGTTACGAAATTACAAGATCCCAAGTTCGAACATAAACTTATATTATGTCAATTACTATTGACCTTATGCAAGCAATCATTACAATACCACGATGATGAAAAACACACAAGTAGCTAAAACTATATGATTATTTATATATGAAACTTAAGATTAGAGATTTCAGTTAGACATAAGAGTATCTAGATACGCCGGCGGCAGTAGTAGTCAAAATGGGGAAGGTCAAACCGGCATGTTCCTTCGGGGAATTATTGGTTTCCTCCCAAATAGTCTTCCACTTCACAAGGATAACCTAAAACATTGAACCAAGACAAACCAATCTTCAGCAACAAAAAATGGTTATATATAATCAAACTTTCAAGAATGCCTTACATACAAGGGAATGCAAAACAATTTACGTTGTTCTCGTACTATCTATCCTCTTTCGTAAGACAAAAACCAAAACCACCAATGGAGCTGTATAAGGATGAGGTGGATATTTGACTTGGAATGATCAGGGTTTAAACTCTAGCTGGTGACAAAATTCTATTTAAAAAAAATAAAAGACCATAAAAATTGGCACAATTCATAAAATTATCCCTTGATTTCAGTTTTTTGTTCACAACTGAAAATAGCAAACTAAAATAACCAAGAACTTACAATGCCTAACTTCATATTAATATAATGCATCGTAAAAAAGATAATATCAAAATCAAAAGGTAACTTTTTTCTCTCTCCGTCACCCTATCTCCTCGTTAAAGAAATATCTAGGTGAGTTTTTGAGCTATGGAGAGATTCGCGAGGGGGAGAAAGGTTTTTTTTAATACTATATTTTAATTGTTTATATATTAAAGTCGACAAGTACATTGTATTATATTTTAAGGGTTACTCCGACGTTTTTACAAAGCAAACAAAATTTTGAATTATGGGACGATGTACATTGCTACCAACTAAAGATATGAACGTGTAACTTAGTAAACTTCCCGATCTATAAACGCATCTATTTTTCATGCAAAGAAGTTAAAACGCTAATGGCTTGGGGTATATAAAAGAGTGGTCTCAGGCGAGCGGAGGAGCGTTACCCGAGTCGGAGCGAGGTGTCGGAGCTGTCTTCGTCGGCCGGCGGTCCACTGTTGCAGCTGCAGACATTGGTACTGGCAGTCTCGGAAGAATTGCCGCCGCTGCCATCTTCGTTGATGATTGCTACCTCAGATTCGAGCCTCTTCCCGTTGCGCAAATGCATCATCTGCTTTACATGCATCGAGCAATTAACACAGTTTTTGCGTAACACAAACTTTAAATGCGTCAACGCGAAACAATAAAGAGTTGCTGTATTATGATTTGGGGTCTAGGACCTTTTGCTTTAGTTGCTTGTTCTCTTCCAGCAGCTCTGCTCCCTGTGTGAGATAGACAAGATACATCAACGTTAATCCAAATGGCAAAAAAAGAAATTACTTGCTTAATACCGTAATCTCAGCCAAATCTTTTTATACTTGTCACTAGGTCAAAGTGCAATGTAGCTCTTCCTTGGTGTAACCTTCTTTGGATCATCATACAAATCTATTTATAAAAATAACGGGGAACTATATCCTACTAGTGATTAAAAATGAAAAAAATCTACTCATCTTTTAAATGTGGAAAAAGTTCCATGATTGCAAAAAATGGTGACCAAATGCATGATGAGCGTTAACCATCTATACATAGTTATTGAAGAGTATCTAATTAATAAACCATAAAATTACCAAAATTAGTTCAAATGACAAAAAACTAAAATTCATAAAAAAGATCTTAGGTTAATTTTATGAATAAAAGACATCATTAAGAGTGTCAAGCTCTAATGACATTGCACTAACTTTGAGTACAAAACTTACCCTTATTTCCAGTTCAGATATCTCAGTCTTAAAACGATTTCCCTGGAAGAGAAAAATGAAAAACATTCATATTTATTTGTCACACTAATAAAATTCAATCAACAAAAGAGTAATGTTTATTCCTATACATGTGTGTGTGTGTGTATATATTCGCTAAAGACACAAACCTTGGTTTCAAGCACACGGGTAAGCCCTGATTCCAACATTTTCTCCAGCCGCATCAACTCCTCCAAGTTCAACCCTTGGAGATCCTCTCCCCTCATCTGTCTGTTTAATAGACGGAAATTAGCCATTTAATTCGAAAGAAAAATTGTACGATACAAGCTTGGTACGTATGCCATTGGCGAGTTACCTGAGTTGTTGGGTCTTTTCACTAACTTCCTTGATTACGCGGACGTTGTTGCTATTTTCCAGCTATAATGCATAGAGAAGATCAATGGATTACCAGTGTGAGAGAGCAATTTCTTAGTCTTCTAGCAAAATTTTCGACGAAAAAGCGAATTCTAAAGAGTACACCGTAAGTTTAGTAACATGATGAAATCATAAACATAAAATATAGGGAAAATCCCCCTTTACTATTTTATGTTTTGACACTTTGATAAATACAACTTTGTGATTTAAAACTTATCAAAAAAAATATCATGTAGTTTCTCGGATATATCAACTAAAGACACGGACAGCTGCTCGAAACTAGTCAACATTCTAGGAATTTGTCAGGTCGGAAAGACAGCCGTTTGTATCCTAAAAGAACGGCTCGGGCAGCAACTTTAAATTATAACAAAGTGGACCTTGTAGAGGTGTGTCATAAATCAAGTCATGTATGAGTTGTAATTGTAGTAAAAAATTTCGAGAAAGAGAATAAAAAAACCCGCAAAATCTTTGCAGTTATTGCAGGGCCCAAAACACAGTAGATCTCGTCAGTCAAAATACTAATTCGGTTGGGAAGAATGCATTAACTACGCACCTGCAGTTCAAGAGATGGTTGCTCGAGCTTGTTGAGATTGTTGGAATGCAGATTGTACCTCGCCAGTATGTCCTTCATGCTTCATTGCAAAAAAAATTATCAGCAAGTGTACACAAGCTAATAAGTTCAACTAGGACCCAAAAAACAACTAATAAGTTCAACTGGTAACAACGAGAGGCAACAAAACTACATATAAGCCCACTGTAGTAACATAAGAGGCACCGAAGAAGACTTGGATTCTCTAAATAACATTTTTTAGCTCATTGTTAGGTTTGCTCCTTTTTTGGGGTCTTCGTTAAGAAATGTAAACATATACTTGTACATAATATAACTTTGAAAATAGCAATATGGTGGCAACATTATATATGCAATTTGGTATACCCGAACGGTTAATATTAATGCAAACCTCGGATATTCAGTAGTGCTATGGGATCTCCAACTTCGGATAGCAAGATCAAAACTTTTAAAAACTGCTAGCCGACATTTGGAAATGTAAACGAATTTACATAGGTCAGTATATACAAGACAAAACTATGAATACTATGCTACTTCGTAAATAATTTGTTCAATCAGATAGATTATCCCCATTAACAAAGTATATATTCTTTCTGTCGAATATCTTGAAAGTTATGTGTTCAGCTTGAAATTATTTTAGAATAGTTAATATCCTATGAGTAATAACAAAACATTTTTGAAAAAAATTATTTCGGTCTATGAAAACAATACATAAACTCCTATAGTTTTGACGTGTGTCAAAAATACGCATTAAATGCATAGCATTTTGAGTCTGTTCTTTTACATTTATCATTATATTCATATTATTTTGTAAATATTTGAATTTTAGGAGGTTAATGGGCTCTTTGTTTTAATTTATAGGAAAATAACAATTTTAAAAAGAAATTATCCTAAAAGGAGAAGTCTAGCAAGGATAGCTCACTTAGAAGAGAATTTTGGTCAGTTTCTAAAAAAAATTTGAAGATCTTTCTTTCATCTTTCTGTGCTTATAAAGAACGCTTAAATCAGAGTTCAAAGGAGAAAATTAAGCTAAAAATACTTAAGATTGTTCTGACAGATTTTATTTGATCGATATTCAAGAAGATATTCAAAAATTTAGTTTTCTAACAAATTAGGACTCTCTAAGTCAGCCTTTTTAATTTTTTTGGTTTAGGTAGGGCTGTATAACCATATTAGTTTTAGTTTGAGGGCTCTCTTTTTATTCTACATACTAAATTTTATTTTATTACAAGTAACTAATCATCTTGGTGATTTCACGAAGGAACCTATGATTGTAAGGATCTTGTTTTCTTACTCTTATTCATCAGTATTTGCTTATTTCTTTTTTTAATATTGTTTTTGAATGGTTTACGCTCGTGAATTTATTCTAGAATTACCATGTCTAATTTCTTGATTAGTGATTACAGGAATCAAACTATGAGTAAAGTTAATTCAGCTTAATGAAAAACAAGTAAGGCTAGTTTGTACATCCTAAAGTTTTGCATATAATTGCTATGAGTAAAAATATTTGTTTTTAATGCTATTGTCTTGTAATTGCTCGGGTCGATGACATGATAAACAACTAGTTAGGTGATCATTTAGTTAGATGATTATTGGATGTTTGTGATCTCTTTACGGTTGCGAAAGATTTACCCCTATTAGATGGATTAAATTATCATTGGTGATTCATTAATCGGCCATGTGGTACTTCAACTTTGAATCTACTTTTTATATTTGATAAGTTTTGCATGCATATCTATTTTCCGTTTGTCAATCTAATTTTCATCCAAACATTCACAAATTCTCTCATTTTATCTTCTTTGTTTAGTTCGTTAGATTAATAATTTATCGTCTTTCCTTAAATTTGATTCTTTATCTTTTCTTACTAACTACAAATTTATGAACCATAAAATAACGGTTTATTTTTTAGTGCTTCAACATGTTGTTCACCTGCTCTTTATAATCAATTGTAATCCTACTCGTCACGTTCTCTTTATAATCAATAGGAAGACATAATCATCACATGAGCACTCAACGTCATACAGTTCAGCGAGTCATAAATTAGCCGACCAAACTTCCGAGGATGGCCTTTTTTTCTTCTAATCTAGCTTGTTCGTTTTATTAAGATAAATTATGCATTGAAATCGAAGGAATAGTTATCTTATTTTGAATTGATGATGCGGAACACCATAAGATGCATCTTACCATTTCGTTACAACAAAAATATTTCGAGTACAGATAAAAAAATCTCATTTATATCTTCCAATGCCAAGCAAAATCCACAAAACAAAGGCGGAAATATATATATTCTGCATTCTATGATAAACTTTTTCTTATGATCATTTGTCACTTAAGTACCACGATAATGGAACTTATCTAGTTTTTTAAGCTCTAATATTCAGAGATTATTACAGAAGAACCTTATTTTTAATGACTCTCGAGATAATAACATTATATATATATTTGGGGGATCGGACTGTAATACAGTGGGAGATAACTATCCATTTAAACACTGCAACTTGCACTGGAGCATTGAAGGAAAGAAGTAAGAAATTGTTTCAGCTCCTTCAGAAGACAATATTAAAGTAGAGGAAGCCCCGTATTGGCGAAATAAGAAAATGCCTAAGATTCACTTAACTGGCTGAAGGAAACAAGAAGTTTTAAATATATTTATAGTTCATTGAGATATTATTTGGACATTTTTATCAAAGAAGAAGGAAGTTTCAACCCAAGTCATTGCTCATCTATTATTCCTTTCTTAGCACATAAGCCAAATCTCTATTGTTTTTCTTTCTTTGGCGTTGGGATTTAGAGTTTGATTCCTTTGACCTAAAACAACCTCCGGATACAGACAAAACCAAAGTAGAACAAATAGCTAATACAGTAACTTACTATCTTAAGCTTATTTGACCAAAGTGTTAGAATCTCTGGATCAAACATCAAACCCAGAACTTTAAGACAATAAGTAAACGAAAAAGAGACGCAATTTAGGGGAAGTCACTAAGAGATCTGAACTATAAAAAGGAGCTATTAGAGTGATACCTTGAGCTAGAGAACTCGAAGAGCTTGCCGGAAGCCGAGAAAACAATGACGGCAACTTCAGCATCACAAAGCACAGAAAGCTCTTCGGCTTTCTTAAACAGACCTCTCCTTCTCTTCGAAAACGTCACTTGCCTCGCCGTCACGTTGTCTATCTTCTTGATCTTTATCTTCTCCCTCGCCATTCAAGGAAGGGTTTCTTAATCTTGATTGGGGAAAAAAATAAACAGAGTCAGAACTTGCAAAAGCATGAAATAAAAGAAAAGAGAAAAAAAAAAGCTTACTATTTAAAGAATTGTTTGAGGATGAAGAAACAAGACCCAAGTTCAGATCCAGGAATGGAAACCTGCGAAAAAAATTAAACACCCACAAAAACTCACAAAGTGAAGAAGGTGAAAGAGAAAGGGGGAGAAATAAAACAATAAAATTTTGATGGGTCGTCTTTTTACCCTATTTTCTAGCTAGCTGGGGGAAGAGATTAGGGTCTGATCAATGAAAAAAGATGAACGGAAACCCGAGAGAGAGAGAGAGAGAGAGAGAGAGAGAGAGAGAGAGAGAGAGAGAG
>SOPF01027583.1:18433-39136 GCA_012979155.1 Hypericum perforatum
GAGAGAGAGAGAGAGAGAGAGAGAGAGAGAGAGAGAGAGAGAGAGAGTGAGAGTGAGAGTGAGAGAGAGAGAGAGAGAGAGAGAGAAGAGCGTTGATATTTGTGTGTTCAAGAAAGGAAAGGTGCTGTTCCTTTTTATAGACAAAAATAGTGTCCTCTTCAAATGGATTTCCTTATCCTTACCTCATCAGTGTTTTTTTTTTACTTTGTTTTTACATTTGTAGTAATGCTTTTATATATTCCCCCAAAAAAGTAATGGTTTATATTTATGATATTGAAGAGCGAATATACTGGCATGGTCTCTAACTGGTTTATAAATTATTTCTTGGATCACAAGTTTTAAATATCATTTTGGGGCTTCTGTATGTGTTCCATATTTTGAGAATTTGTATGCGTTCTACATAGTTCTAACTTTTTTGGTTGTTTTAGTGGGATTTGGTAAATTTTAGCAAAATCTGGAGTAGCCAGATCTACTTGGGTAGACCAGCTGTCTCACTTTATTACATATGTATCAGTGAATTTGATCTCACTTTTGTTAATTTTTAGTCTCTCCGACCCTCCACCACGGGAGAGTATGCATTTGTTGTGGTTACATAGCGAATTCCCATTAGAAAAAAGTCTCTCTCCAACTGAACATGCGTATTAGGAGAGCAAAACTCGCTCTCGCGTCATGCAATTTTTTATTTTTTGGAAAAATTACAAATATTTATCCAATAAATAAATTTATGTAATTTGAGAAAAATTAAGTAATATAATATATTTAATTAGAAAAAATTATGAATATATAATAATATAATTTTGGTTGGAATAAATAATTATATAATTTTGATTATAATTTGACAAAATTATGTAATTATGTAATTTTATTTATATATGTAAGTTAGTATAATAATATAATTTGGAAAAATTACATAACTTAATTTAAACCCTAAACCTTAAACTCTAAACTATGAATCCTTAATTTCATGTATTTTTAATTTTTATTATTTATAAGTTTTTAATTTTTAGTTAATTATTTAATTTAATATAGTTATGTAATTATAATTATACAATTTTACAAAAATATAACTTAATATAAACCCTAAACTCTAACACTAAATCATAAATTTTATGTATTTACAGTTCAAATTATTTTTAATTTATTAAATTTTATAGTTAATTACGTAGTTTGTAACTCTATATATTTTTTGTTTATTTGGAATTAATTTTAATATTATTATATTTATTCAAAATCATATCTGAATTTGATACAATCAACTGTATTTTAAAAAATAAACAGAATTAACATGAAATTAATACAGAAGTATTGCAGCGGAAGCACATTTATGCATGTGGAAAAAACTGAATAAGGAAGCCCCAGTTTAAATGAACGAGAGAATAAAAAATATAATAAAAATATCATAGTAAATGGTCTCAGTTGTTCAAAAAAATATATAATAATATAGTCTTGTAGAAAAGACAATGATGAGTCATAAAAAAAACTTTTCTTGAGCTAGGAAACACTCGTACATTTTCGGATTCAACTTTAGAAAACTACTTTTCAATATAGTAATTTATATTAGTAAAATTTTAATCCAAAATTCTTCTTATTTAAATAAATGTCAATTCTTGGGAGAAACATTTTGAAGAGAGAGATTTTAATAATTTTTGTGGTCCGTGGTATGTCGTACAAGCGGCCATCACATCACGGCGAGTTATAATTGAGCGCCTCCTCCTGGACCTGCTTTCTCAGAAATCTACTACATCTTTACGAATAAAATACAACTTTGTGCTTCTAATTTGAGGAAATATACAAATCTTTTTGTGCATTTTACAAAACCTATTGATTATTGAACCATCTGTATTTGCTTTTCCATGGTTTTTTTCATTGAAAGTACGTAATAAATTTTAATTAGTAGACTAATTCAAATAAAAAATAACTATTTTAAAAATGGTAAACTAGCATACCAAATAGAGATGACCGGCCAAAAAAATAATTATTCTCTAACTCCCCAAACTAGCCCCACCTTCCAAACCCAATCCATACTTGGACCTCGAAGCCCGTCCCTGCTTTTGTTCTGGCCCGCTGCCTCTCTTGTCTTTTATATGAAAAAAACTGTTATTTACTTTTTTCTAAAAAAATTATTATAAAGAATTACGACGTCTTTTATTTTACTCTTTGGATTTTCTTGCTTAATTTTGACCATTAAATCTACTTCAATGTCACGAAGATAATGATGATATAAAAATGGTTCAATTCGAATATTAATTAAACTGTAAAAAGTATTTAATTTGACGGTACACAATTTAAAATGAATTAATGGATCTGAATTTAATGTCAGATATTTTTAGCAAACTTCTAACGCTTCGGCCGCAACAACCAGCTATATAACCAAACACCATAAATTACATTCCACTTGTGTTGGGAAAATTTGCTCTTTCCTAACTCGTGAAATTAAGATAGGGACTTTGACTTCAAAGGTAATAATGGGAGCACACAAATATAATTCTCCAATAAGGAGATTCTTTCACTATATAAGAAGAATAGTAGAGCTACAAGAATATAATTACAAAATTGACTAACTCTATGATGGTTCACTCATGTTTGGGGACAACGACTTCCCAAGCTATCTCTCATCTCACTCTATGGTGACTCACTCACACTTGGGTACAACAACTTCCCAAACTATCTCTCATCTCACCCTATGGTGACTCACTCAAGCTTGTGGATCTCTTCTCGCTTGAAGAGACTCTCGACCTCTCTCACTCTAAGAGGTGGATCCACCTTTCATCTTGGATCAAATAGGGATGAAGCCTCCTACCCCTATTTATACTACTCCACCTCCTCAATGAACAGTGGAGATTAATTCTATCCATCGGTGGAGATTGATTCTCTAGAATGCTCCACACATTCTAGAAATCTATACACTCTTCCATTCTAGAATGCTCCATATACTCTAGGAATCTCCACACTCTTCTACTCCCTTTAATTACCTTCCACACTCTTCCATAAGGTTCTGGAAGGTTCTACACATCTCCAAGTGTTTCAGAGGATTCCACACTCTTCTACAAGATTCTAGAGAGTTTTATACTTCTCTAGAGTTCTCCAAATTGTTCTAGAAAATTCTAAACTCCTCTAAAATATTTAGAATTTTCCAAAACTCTCCAATTAAAGAGGGATTCCAACAACAGGAAACCAATAGATCAATCTCATGCATAATTCGATCTCTTTATCATACATGTTCTTGAAGTGAATATTACATTGGAATTGTCAATTCAGTTAGGATTGTATATAAGTGTTAAAAAATTATCAATCATAATTTTAAAGATTTTGGATTAGATACAATTTTTTTACCAACTCGTTATACAATGTTAACCATTGCAGGAAAAAATTATTTATTTCCTATATTAAATTAGTTGGCTCGTCGGTTTTCACACTGGTTAAAAAATTAGAATGCCGAGAATGTCATCATGTACCCATGCTAGATTAGGTTTGGATTCTTTGGATATTTTGTTTTCAACTGACAAAGAGATTGAGAATCTCTTATTCATATAGATATATATAATCAAATTATGTTGGTTTTTTTATAAATAAATTCAATTTCTTGACACGATAATTTTAAATACTTATGACAGTATCATCAGTTCTGTTCGAATCTCACTCTACTTGAAAACAGATTAATCAATAAAATATGAGCGGTTATAAATCAAAAATCCAACTCTTGCTTCGTAAATTTTTGCACAACTTGCGGTGACCTGCAGCCATAGTAATGAAAGTTACACCAGGATAAAGCTCAGTGGACATGAATCGTGGCCATGGAAGTTCAAGGATTCCTTGTAATAAAGAAACATGAAAGTGGTCTTTAAGATTCTTTTTCCCTTTTGGTTTCAAATTTTATTTTTTATATTAAACTTTTAACGATATTCTATCGCAAGTTGTTGTCAAGATCCCATTGGCTATTCGAGAAACCGAATGTAATGCAAGATCGCATAGTTGCAACGTTTGTATTTTTTGGTTGCTAGACTTCTAATAACGTCGCACCGAGAAAAAAAATATATTACAACACGTTTTTTGATATACTAAACAACTGTAATAATAAGAACTAAGGGTGGCTTGATAACCCACATCGGAAGTCATTTTGCCTAATAAGGCGGATTCCACAAATCCTGCTTGGATAAAACGGAAGGGTCAATTGGATTAGGTACAGATTGTACAAGTAAATTAAACCGAATTTGGGTTAAATTGTGATGATATTTTTTTTCAAACGATACTCATATTTCTTTCACAAGATATTGACATATGTATTTTTATATTTTTTATTTTTCTGAGAATGATATTTACTTCATGCGAAACCTACTCGTGTGGATTTCTTTTTACTTGGTCCTATAGTTTTTTAATTTTGCAAAAAAAATCTTCCGCGTGTTTTTTTTATATTTTTATTTATTTTTCTGGAGAATGATATGTAATACTAGCATGTGTTAAATTTTTTCACTTTGGACCTGTAATTTTTGAATTTTACGAAGACGCCCCCAACATGTATATTTTTTAATGTTTTGATAATAATATTTTTTTCATATGATACTGATCTGTGTGAGTTTTTTCCACTTTGGTCTCGTGATTATTGGATTTTTACAAAAAAAATCATTCCTACTATTCGAACAAAATAATTCAGTATTCAATCTTTCCTCGGACCAAGACTGTCCAACTTATTAATTTATATGGTAAACTACTCGAAGTTCATGTAGCTCATGATAGCTTAATCACATTATAGGCCAAAACAATGATTTAATCTGGCAAACTTATATCATTCGTAATTATGAAAGAAATTAAATCTAATAATACTTGACGAATAAGAGTTAATCCAAGTAAAAAATAACTTAGACTTATTTAGAGTGTCTTAAAGACCCAAAAAAAAGATTAATACCACTTTGGACTGGAGTGTATATACACGTTAGATAGGGATGGCGATGGGTAGGGTCGGGTAGGGTATTGGTACGACCCTATCCATACCTTAGTTTAAAAAGCCGAACCTATACCTTACCCTAGACCCTTAAGATTTTTCATTACTAAATTCATACCCTTACCCTTAGGGTCCGTAGGGTCTATAGGGTCTTACAGGGTCCCACCATTGAATTAAATATAATATATTTTTTAATATAAAATTTTAATTATATATATATAATTTAACTAAATCATAATGAATATATTAAAATTTATTAAGAAATATCTTATATATAACTAAAAATAATTAAAAAAGTCAATTTCGTAGAGTATATTTCAAAATATTTAAGAAATATATTATATTTTATAAATAAAAAAATAATAATAAATTTAATTAGAGTTTAATTATTATTTAGTTAGGGTCTAGTTAGTAGTAAGGTCTAAATTAGGGTAAAAGGGTAAGGGTATGGTAAAAATTCATAGATTCATATCCTATCCTCGACCCTACCTTTAAATATAGACCCATACCCATACCCTACCCAGTCAAAATCAACAGACCCTCGATCAACGGGGTAAGGGTAGGATCCGATCCGTAGGGTATGGACGTTTCTGCTATCCTTAACGTTAGAGAGCTATAAGCAACCACAACTAGTGCAGTTCTTGTGAAATTTTATAGACAAGATCCATTAGGAGAAGGAAACTACGGTGAGTCGAAAACCAAATCGGGAAAAGGTGGGAATCGGGTTCAAAAGCAATTGAAAGCCAAGTATTCCAAAAGTCCACGGTTTAAGTTCATGCATGGCAGCATGAGCATTACTTGCTCTACGTGCTTTTCATGTATCCACCAAAACGAAAACAAATTCATAAAGAAACGACCAATTATATACGATGGAAAAAAATAAAAAAAAGTCGGAAAACAAAGGATATTCTGGCTTTTAGGAAGCTTCAAGTTGAGAATTTCTTGGCGTTTCTATATGTTAATTGTCGAGTTATTATTTTTTTGATAAGTTAACGAGTTTATTATTTTGTCCCTATTGTTGTCGGCCTGTCATTGGTTGGTCAGGTATCGGAATAAATAGCAAATTATTTTTCACGTAACAGTTTAATATTTTGGTAAGTTGATTAAATGCATTGATTCCAAGATTAATATCCAATAATTCATACGATTCAAAACGAATATCGTATCAAATGCACAACATTGATAAAAAGAATTTTTTACTAAACTTATTGTTCAAGTGTTTTGCTGTCAGTCGGGTATTTAGCAGTTATTATTTTTTTGATATGTTAACGAGTTTATTATTTTGTCCCTATTGTTGTCGGCCTGTCATTGGTTGGTCAGGTATCAGAATAAAATAGCAAATTATTTTTCACGTAACAGTTTAATATTTTGGTAAGTTGATTAAATGCATTGATTCCTAGACTAACCTCCAATAATTCACACGATTCAAAACGAATATCGTATCAAATGCACAACATTGATAAAAAAGATTTGTAACTAAACTTATTGTTCAAGTGTTTTGCTGTCATTATAGTTTTTAGCAGTTGAATTATATTTTCACAATTCTATATGGAATAGCATAAATACGATGTTTATAATTACTCAACAGGATCTCCTCTGAACGAGTAGTTATAAACCAAAAATCCAACTCTTGCTTCGTAAATTTTCGCACAACTTGCGCTGGCTGCAGACATAGGAATGAAAGTTGCACCAGGATAATGCTCAGTCGACATGAATAGTGGGCATGGAAGCTCAAGGATTCCTTGTAGTAAAGAAACATGAAAGTGGACTTTAAGATTCTTTTTCCCTTTTGGTTTCAAATTTTATGTCTTGGTATTAAGCTTTTAACGACATAATATTCTATCGCAGGTTGTTGTCAAGTTCCCATTGGCTAGAAACCGAATGTAGTGCAAGATCGCCTAATTGCAACGTTTGTATTTTTTGGATGATTGACTTCTAACAACGTCGCACCGAGAAAAAAACATATCACAACACGTTTTTGATAAACTAAACAACTGTAATAACAAGAACTAAGGGTGGCCTGATAACCCACATCGGAAGTCACTTTGCCTAATAAGACGGATACCTTAATTCCTGCTTGGATAAAACGAAAGGGCCAAGACTGCCCGACTTATCAATTTATATGTTAGACTAGTTGGAGTGGCTTAATCAAATTATAGGCCGGAATAATATTTAATTTAGTAAAGTCATGTTTTTTCATTCCTAATTATTAAAGAAATTAAATATATATTACTCGAACAATAAAAGTTGTTAGTCCAAGTGGTAAATAATTTAGATCCATTTAAGAAAATTTCAAAAAACAACTTAATACCACTTGGACTAGCTTCTATCTATACGTTAGAGAGCTCTATACAAAATTCGCTAGGACAAGAAAAAGTGGGAATTGGGTGCAAAAGCGATTGAAAGATAAGTATCCAAAAGTCCATGGTTTACCATCAAATATGACTTTGCAGTTTAATTGCTTGGTGATTTTGCTCAGAGAGAAAATATTAGAAATAAAATCAGGGATAAATAATGATCCAGTTTCGGTATTAAATAGATTTAGTAGACCTTTCCCTTTGACAAGAATATTCTTATCATTTATAATAGCAACGACATACCTCGAGACCACCTCAAAAATGGGTCCCCGATCGGAAATACATGGATCACAGACAGTATCTCCCCATGGAATTCATTTATGCAATGACTATAGATATAATTCGGAAATTCTTTGTTTTTGGTTATGTGATTATTAACTCCTAAATCTAAGATCCATTTTTTATCAGAATGATCATATTCAATAGAATTGCACAAGCCTGGGAAGCGTTGGTTGTGAGATTCTGCCTCAGAATTATTGATAGATAGTTTGGAACTTATCATACTTTTATTGAATTATTGTAGAATCTGTTGTGTCTGCTGTAGTTGTTGAACAATTATCTCCATTGGTTACTTTGTTGAGGATTGTTGTGATTATGCCATGTTAGCATTTAGATTGTCACCTTGAGGGTTCATGTGTGGGTGTAAAAATCAGCACTTATTATTGGAGTGTCCAGCTTTTTTTATAGTGTTCGCACATGACCTGACTTTTATTATTGGCGTTATTGTATTTGCTCCTTCCTCTTGTTGAGTTTGTGTTGTTGTAGCTATTTCTAGTTCTAAAAAAATAGAATAAATTGTTTTCTCCTTCTGTATTTTTTTTCATTTACTACTAGTTGTGGTATTCTTTCTAGTTTCTTCATATTGTACTTTAAAACAAATACTCACTAAGGAAGAGAGTTCATTGTACATTAACAATTGATTCTGGATTAATTCAAATTTAGTTATTAAGCCAAATAAGAGTTGCAAAATCTTATTTTGCTCAGCTTATTTTTGTAGGATAACCAAATCTATTGAACAAGGCCTATGTATGTTTAATTCTTCCCACATACTTTTAAGAGCTCATAACTCATAAGTATTCGATGATAGTTTTATCTCCTTACTCGATTAAAAACAATTTTTTTTAATTCAAATATTCTATGTTAGTTATTTTGTTGACCATACAATTCCTTTAATTTATCCCATAATTATTTGGAAGTTTGGAACTGTTCGAGAAAGAAAACAACTCATATACTTTGGTATCTAGAGAATTATGGATCTAAGTACTTATCAATTGATTATTAGTTTGTTAGGTCTCAAAAGTAATATTTATTGTCTCTAGAGGAGGATATCTGTCATTGATATAGCCAATTATCCTTTTAATATTTACGGAATATGAGACTGCACAATCTCAAGAAAGATGGTTTAGTCCATTTAGTGAAATTTGTATGAGTTTGAGGTTGACGTTGCACCCATTGTCAAGTGTATTGATCCTCGGGAACCAGTGAATGTGATTGGTGATTGAGCAGAAAGGTTTGAGGATTCTGGAATTGGAGGTGCAAAATTATAAGATGGGTCACTCATATTTTAGAAAGATCACTTTGATAGCATGTGATAAAGTATAATTGGATGAATAATTGACTTGATTAATTTAGTGATTATAATCATACATTATATAAAGCTCAATTACAATGGCTAATTGGACAAAAGATGAGAAGTAATTTGTCAATTAATGAATGAATAACTGTAATATGTGGATAGTCGTGTGACCACTATTTTGATCTTCTAATTTTATGTTCTTCGCACATAACGTCTCTTTCTTTACATAGATTAATAACCAACATATAAAATATTACGAATTACGAGCTGGTTGATTCATATATAGTAAAAAGATTGTATCATCAAGCCTGAGCATTATACAAAAGTCAGCTACAATAATTCCGGACAGGTATCATATTGTGCATATATGAATCTTCGCCTACGGTTATATTTTCAAAGTTCGATCCGTCCAATCTTTCTTATCATGCTGATCAATTATATTCTCCGACATTACGGTTAATATATCAGTAGGTTGATTAAATGTATTGATTTTAAGATTAATCTCCAACAACTCACACATTTAGTTCAAAACGAATATGTACCCATATACCACTCCGTTTTTGTTTTGTATTATTTGGTACTTAAAATATGATATCTTTAATATTATTAGTGTAAGCATTTTTGGTATGATCTTTTCGAATGAAACTTTACTTATAAAAAATTAGTTAAATTAGATTTCACAATTCAATATGGAATAGCATAAATACAATGTTTTGATTTACTCAACAAGATCTCTTATGAACTAGTTTTGGACTTTAAGCAAAATTTTAAGGGACCACCCGACAATAATTGAACTCGCAACTTCATCAATTTATACTGTACTGGACGAGTCTTAGATGACAATGGAACCATAGTGGAAATAGAAAAAACGTTAGCAATACAAACCTATCATGCTGTGACCACCCTCATTTAGTAGCCTTTGATTATTCTTTATTTGATATTAAGACTTGCACTGTATAACTGAATGTGATGCAACAAATCTTGTCCCACTTCTCTTTTGTCTTTATTTTCGATATGGATACTAATAATGTAAAGTTATGTTGGTTCATCACTTTCAATTTAGCTAAAATTTCATAATCATATTAATAAAGTAAGATAATATTCGACATAATCTCTTCAAATTCATTAAAATTCCATTGGATGAACATTATTGTCAATCTAGTGTGATCAAAATTGAATCGAACAGAAAAATAAAATTCATACGGGCAACGTGTTCACACGTCTTCCACTCAATTCTTAGCCGGGAAAATAATATCTAAAGCTTGAACAAGACACGAGGAGGCCAGTTGCAAGTGTAAACAACAATCACATAGCTTCTTCGTCTCATAGAAGAGTGGGTTTTAAATACTCGAATTCATACAAATATATAATTATTGTTTGAATATGTGTTGCATCAAAAATTGTAAATGAGATATGTTGATTATAATTGAATTGGAGCTACATAGTCATTATTTTAAAGTTTTGAATATAATATAAATTTTTTAAAATTATAATGATATATTTGACTCATATATTACCCAAAAAATGTACAGAGATCTAAAAAAAGCTTGACCCAGCAATTCAAGTGGATTTCTACTCCTCCATTAACTTAATCACCTCGTTAGTCGTTAGTCTACAAGTAAACTGTACGAATAATCTACATTGTTTAATGGGAATTTATATTAACAAGAGCAAGTACAGCTAAAATTGATTGGCCACCGACACGTTATCCTAAGAATTACATTTATTTATATTGGGTGTCGACATGTGTCATGTGCACGCTTAACCCCGGGACCACGTACGAAATCTGTAATCACAATTATATTATATGATTGTCGAGCTTGTTGTGACATTTTTTTAATTGTTCGATTAATCTTGTACTGCATGCCGGTTGTTTACCTTTTGAGGAAAATATATTTTAATTTCTCCATAGGAGTATATCTTTATGTGTGCATCGACAACTTACTGAAAAAATCCCACTTTTTGTTGGCTTGTGATTACGGTTATGTTACTACCCAAAAAAAATACATTTACGTGCAATTACTTTATTTATGCTATTAAAACTAACACTAAAATTTAATAAACCATATTGCAATATATTATTACGAGGACGGTAGAGATAACACCAACTTGGACTTGCTAAGTTAATAAAAAATCACTCGATCTACTAAACGTATAAAATTAAGGAACGAAGAGACGACAAGTCACCCCCACCGCATACCGAGCACCTGGGAAGGTTAATATTGTAATGATTTCTTTCCCATGCAGAAAAAAGAAAAAAACCCGTGTTTTATGGGCCGAGAGGATGTGGGCCTCATCATGCAACAGACAACTTCAGCCCAAGAAAGGTTTTTGCTAAAGAAAAAAGGTAAAAGTTGCTAACTTTGTAGAGTCGGATTTAAAAATGTGTGATAGAGTAACTTTCTCAAAAAATAAAGTTTCATACATATGTACTCAAGCATTTCATGCTCTAACATTTTCTATTTTTGGTCATGGAGTTTTTAACATTTGTCATTTTATTTTCAAATTTTTAACCATGATTAGTTTTTTATGTTATAATATTTATGATTATCTATTTTAATATTATAGACCGCTATTTACTTCTGATTTTGGCCAAAAAATATTTTCTTGGAGTTGACTAGATATTTTAACGTTTGAATTTTTTGAATTCAAAAATCCTAAAATCAAGTCAATTCTTTTTTTTTTAGGGAAAGTCAAATCAAATCAATTCTCTCGGATACTACAATAGTGGACTTTCCCGAAAAAAGCAACGGCTCATTTTCCCCTCTCCACTCTTTAACGTTCCAGTTTCCCCGAGCTTCACGAGATGGATTCCCCCGATAACCGTCACCAGAGCCTCCCGATCGTCGCTATTGCTAGGGTTTCATCTCCACCGCCCCAACCCGAATCGCCGCCAAAACTAGCCACGTCATCAACAACGGTAAGTGCACTTAACAACCCCGTAGCTAGGTATGACCGGAGCCCGTACGTCCTACGCGGCGATGAAAACCCCGGGGCGGCGCTGGTGCCCCGTCTTTTAACCGGATCTGATAACTACCGCCTGTGGAGTAGATCGATGCGTTTAGAACTCACGATCAGAAATAAACTTAAGTTTGTTGATGGTACAATTCCGGTTTTGCCTCCGGATCATGTGGACTACGAGGCGTGGGTGCGGTGCAATGCGATTTGCATGTGCTGGATCATCAACTCGGTCGATCCGTCGATCGCGGAGAGTCTGATCTGGCGTGACACTGCGGCTGAAGCATGGGAGGATCTGCGAACGAGGTTTGCGCGAGTGGGCTGGTTAAGAGTAGCGGAGCTGCAGGGAGAGATCGCACGTTTGAAGCAGGGAGATCTCTCTGTTAGGGACTATTATATGAGGTTCTTGACGCTCTGGGGCGAGTATTCGGAGCTGAAGCCTGTGCCGAGGTGTAGGTGTGATGGATCCGAATCCACTGACTCTGATACCAACTGTGAGGCGGTCAAAGTGTTTAGGACTTACCAGGAGAATGATCAGGTCATTGGTTTCTATATGGGATTGAATGAGAACATCCAATCTCGGATTTGGCTGATGGATCCGGTTCCTAGTCTGAGCAGCGTTTTCTCCCTTGCCTGTCAACATGAGCAGCTACTTTCGAACTCCAATCGTCGTAGGAACCGTACTGCTAATCGGTAATCGCTCCTCCTGCAAACCGCCCTTGTCGTGGAGAAGTGCTTCAAGAAACAGGGGGATACCCTCCTGGTTTCGAACCACGGGAACTGTGGTGGAATTGCTGATGCTCATTATGGCTTGTGTTTTTCTTTGAACATCCGATTAGTCCTTTTCGGTATGTGTTTGGTCCACTAGTTTACTTGGATGCAGTCAGTTGCTGCTTTTTGTTTTGCTGCAGTATGTAACGGGTTTTGGTTCACTTAGTTGTTGGATTCTGTTGCTATGTTTTATTGGTTTTGGTGCTGGTTTCTATTGTTGTGTATGCTGGATTGCGATGCTTGTGTAATTCTTTGCACCTTTAGTTTTGTCTTCGGTAATTCTTAATTCGGCATTGAGGAGAGAGGTTAACAGAGCAAACATGCGCGACATAATTGAAGAGGGATAAATACGTTGGTAAGGGTGTTAAATTTCTTTTAAAATTTGTTGACGCGCGATTGATCTGAAGATGGAACTTGTTTGCCAATTTCATGAGAAAATTTTACAAAAAATAATTTTCTATGAGAAATAATAGGGTAAATTATATTTGGCATCCTGTAGTTTGAGGAATTTAACTATGACCTCCCCGTATTCGCAATTTGATTAAAAAGTTCCTTTAGTATGACAAAATTGTACCATTTGGCCCTTGAAGTCGGAACTGTAGAATTTTCTGGCGAGAGATCACGGGAAATGACAAATATCCCTGATCTAAAAATATTTTCTCTCTTCTTCCTCCTCCTCCTCCCTCCTTTTTCTCCTCTACCCTCCTCCTCCTCCGCCCTCCTCCTCCTCTCTCCTCCTTCTTCCTCTTCTTTCCTCCCTCCGAAACTTCCCCTCCTCCTTCCCTCTCCTCTGCCCTGCTCCTACTCCTCTCTCCTCCTCCACTTTTCTCCTCCTCCATTTTCATCCTCTCTCTTCCCTCCTCCTCCGCCCTCATCCTCCTCTTTCGTCCTTCTCCCCCTTCCTCTTTCTCTCTCCTCCCTCCTCCTCTCTCCTCCGCCCTCCTCCTCCTTTTCACCTCCTTCCTCCTTCTCCTCCTTCTACCTCATTCTCCTCCCTCTGAAATTTCCCCTCCTCCTCCTCCTCATCTCCTCTCCTCCGCCACTTTCCTCCTTCTCCTCCTTCCACCTCCTTCTCCTCCCTCCGAAATTCTCCCTCCTCCTCCTCTCATCTCCTCCGCCCCTCTCCTCCTCCACTTTCCTCCTTCTCCTCCTTCCTCCTCTTCCTCTCCTCTCCTCTGTCCTCCTCCATTTTTCTCCTTCTCCTCCTTCCTCCGAAATTCCCACTCCTCCTCTCTTCTCTTCCTCCACTTTCCTCCTTCCATCCTCCTCCACCTTCCTCCTTCTCTTTCTCCTCTTCCTCTCCTATTCTCGAGAGAGTTTTTTTTTTCAATCAGGGATACTTTTGTCTTTTCATGAGATCTCTCCCGGAGAAAAGCTCTGGTTCTGGCTTCAGGGGTCAAATGATACAATTTCGTCATACTAAAGGGGCTTTTTAATCGATTTGCGAATTAGAAGAGGGTGAGAGTTAAATATCCCAAACTACGGGGGCCAGATGTAATTTACCCAAAATAATATCATTCTTCCCTTAGACTATTCACTCTTAATTTGATATTTGTACTCATCCCCAGCTTCGCTCTGATCTAACTCTATTTTTTTAAATATAACTAGTTGTATTAAACTCGAATATAATACGAACTAACTAAAAAATAAAATTAATTATAAAATATCAAAAAAAAATTGGCAAAAAAATTAATGTTAAATTAAGAACATATCATAAATTAAAAATTATATTAAAAATGTGCATTAACTAAAAAATGGACTATTCATTTTTCATATAGTTTCCACATTAGTAAGCACTGAATATCTTTTTTAGGGGATAAGTATGTTCTTGAGCAATAAGGTTTGCAACATCAATACATTCGCTGGGAATTTGGAAATTTCTGTCTTTTTTAATGCTCGCTGAATTTCTTTCTCACCTTTTATTTTTTTGAATGGTGATATCTCTTGTGCAACAATATAATTAGTTTGGCAGACGATTCTCAATTTATCTAGAAGTATAAAGAATATATCATCATATGGAGTTCATGGTTCCTTTCTTTTTGTTGCTCATTTTTTTTGAAGCATCTCTACCAATTAGATGCAACATTATTGATCCTTGGCTCATTGAAGTTTGTGGGTTAAAGGAGAATGAATAATACCTCTCTTTATTAATTCATGTTCTTTTAGAACGTCCAGTGCACTCTTTATCATGTGACTCGTTTGGAGGGCAATATGTTGCCCTCCTAATTCTATATTTCATTTGATGTATTTACGCATAACTTCATTAAATACATACAAATCACTAAAAAATTTAGTGTACATACTAGCATATATTTGCAAAACTTATACCACAACATCTGTATCATTCCACTGTACTTTTATCGAGCTATACGAGAGTGTGTCTCAATCCATATGTTGCAATTTTGACTAAGTCATCTATAACGATACTTCATCTGCTCTGTGTTTCTTTCATTAACTTTTTCTAAGATTTCCGGCACGAGTTTCTTCGAATATTTTTTGGTTCGACTAAAAAAATTCTTGGCCATTCTGAATTTTGCTGATTATGCTATCTTTGTTGTTGTGTATATAAGATGACATTATGACAATGCCTTTTGTAACATTCCATGTCGTTGCTTTGTCATATTTTGTTTTTAGGGATACATCGTCGGATGAATCTAAAATAGAATGGTGAAAATGTTGTTGTATACTTGGTTGGTATTGGTAAATTTTTTGTTAATTACTTGGTACATAATTGTGATAATTTTGTTGCGTATTTGGTGAATTTTGGTAGAAATACGAGATTTGCAATTATTTTTGACTAATTTGGGAGAAATATGAAATATTAGAATCCAAAATATCGTCACTGAGAGTATATGATCTAAACACGTCAAAACTACTTCCTTAACTAAATTGATCGGGATTCATATTTCAAAAAATAGAACATAAAAGATTATAGAAATATGAGAGTTTGTGAATTGAAGAGAAAAAATGAAATGATATTGACAACTATTTATAAAATTTTGAAATAATTTTTGTTCACATAAATTGGAATTTTTTTAATCCACATTATTGAATTATTATTTACAAAATAATTTATAAAACTTGTAACAACATTAAAAAAAACTATTTAAATAAAATAGTGCAAAGTAGAACAAAGAATTTTTGAAAATTATTTTAAAATATATCTTATAATTATTTTTAAAATAGGTGTCGCGTAACACGCAAGACGTTAAACACCTCTCGAATATACTAGGGGCATGACACGTGTCTTAGTCTCTACATGTTTCCTTGTCCATAATTAGTACGTGCATTACTCGCGCAATAAACGAAATCGCAACGAGCACACCAGATGTTCTTAGTTTGAATCAAAGCTCTAAATACTAATAGACTACGTTTTGGCACTACAAACGAAATTATGTTAAAATCAATTGTAATAAAACGGAATTTTACAAAAATTAAGCAGTAGCATAAAAAAAGTCAGGGAAGTGATAATGTTTTGCAAAGTTGAAGTTTCTTACATGATATGATATGGTTTATTAAAATAAGATCCAAGAATACTCAATAATTCATGAGTACAGAATCTCTCAGCCCTAGCCAGGATTCGAATTCCCGCTCCTTCTCCTCCCCCTCGTTTCATCCGCCTCACCAACCGTAGCTTACAAAGCAAAATTAGCAAAATGAGCCGAGCGGAGGCGGAGCGGTTACTAGGAGTTGCGGAGAAGCTTCTCCAATCGCGGGATCTAAACGGGACCAAGGACTTCGCGGTCCTAGCTCAGGAGACCGAACCACTCCTTGACGGCCCCGAACAGATCCTCGCCGTCGCCGACGTCCTCCTCGCCTCCGACAAGCGTCTCCCTTGTGCCTCGTCGTCCGACGGCTCCGCACTTGTCCCCGACTGGTACTCCGTCCTCCAGCTCCCCCGCCGATCCGACGACCCCGACCTCGCGAGGAAGAACTACCGCCGCCTCGCCCTTCTCCTCCACCCCGACAAGAACAAGTTCCCCCTCTCCGACCAGGCCTTCCAGCTCGTCTCCGACGCTTGGGCCGTCCTCTCCGATCCCCTCCAGAAGGCTCGATACGACGCCGACCTCGGCCCCTTCACGAAGGTCGATCTCCCCGCCTCGTCCTCGTCCAAGCTCCCCGTTAGGCGGAGCCCTAGGCCCACCCGTGCTTCTGCCAAGGTGGCCGCAAGGTGGACCGGTAATTCTACCGTTAGTGCGGGTAACAGCCTTGTGGACGAGGTTGGATCGACGGGTGCTAGGGTTCCTTCGTTTTGGACTGTGTGTCCGTACTGTTACATGTTGTTTGAGTACCCTAAGGTTTATGAGAATTGCTGCCTCAAGTGCCAGGGATGCGAGAAGGCGTTCCACGGGGCGGTTATTACTTCCATGCCCCCGTTGGTCCCTGGGAAGGAGGCATATTACTGCACGTGGGGGTTCTTCCCGATGGGGTTCATGTTTAAGGGTGCGGAGGGGAAGGGCGTCGAGTTTCCGGGGTGGATGCCTCCTGTGTTTGCAAATGGGATGCACAAGATGGTTTTCCCTGAGGCTGCCCCTATTCCAGCGACAGTGCAGCCTCGGCCACAGCCAAAGCCAAAGCCTGCTGCTGCGGCGCCAGCTGCAGCATCAGCAGCTGCGGGGCATAACCGGGGTGGGGGTGTGAGCGGGCCCGAACCTGGCAAGAGGAAGAGGGGGAGGCCGAGGAAGAATCCACTTCCGACATAGTTTGACGAGGGAGGAGGGGTTTGTTTTTCTTGTGCAAGTAGCCTTCTTTTGCGATGTCGTTAGGTTTCTATTTGCTGTAGCAAAAGAAGTTTATCGCCATTGTTCTTTGTATTTCTGGTTTAGCTGCGGATGGTGGTTGTAGAGATGCAGTGATTGCGTGGTTGACTGACTGGTTAGATTTGCCTGATTCATTTTTATGCACTATCAAGTCCCCAAACAATGAATATTCTTATCCAGACAAGTCTGCAAGTTGCTTGCTACTGGAACGTCTTGGCAAATAGTTGTTGCTTTCGGATGGTGATCGGAGTTTCATGTTCAGTGTTAGTAGTCGCTGGCCGTGTATCTTGAACGCGACGGCGTGCGACAGCGGGAGGCCTGAAGTGGTATTCGAGTTGCTTCTGCTTCTTTGGTGTCTGTTGGGGAACAAAACTGAAACATTTACTGGGGCTTTCTGCTCTCTCGTGTAACGCTTCTGGTTTAAGGTTTCTTTTCTGATCGAGTGGTCAAAGATGTCATCATCTTGTAGCTGGAAACATTTTTGTGCAAAACATACGGTAAATTATTGTTTCAACTCAACTCCGAGTTGAACATGGATAAATATACTATGGGTGTATCTTAATATCATGTGGTTTTTGACTAAAATTAACTGAGTTTCGAACTAAAATACAGCCTAGAGGCATCTTTCATGATTGTCCATCTGCCCGAATGAATTTACCCACTGAGATGAGAGTGGTTTTGCTTCATGTTGCATTGGGGATCAGGTGTCTATTGCCTTTGCTTTTGGTTTTCCTAAGCCCCTTAGACCACTTGCCGGATCTATGCGACTCGGCACCAGACCTGTTGCCACGCCGAAAGAATGACTCTTGATGGAGATCATGAATAAATCTCTTCCCCAGTAACAATTTACAATCCAAATTGGTTGCCAGAGTTATTATGCATTATTGAGACAGAGAAAGTTTCCACTATTTGTAGCAAGCAGAAGGAAGTCCCTAGAACATCAAAGACAACACCTTGGTGGAAACAAACCTTGCAGACAATCCGAAAATCATCAACCTCTTTTGTATCAACTTAACTACCCCGAGGTTAGTTATCCAACTGATGCTCATAAGCTTAATAGCTAATGTCACATTACACAACTTGACCACAATTGGATATTTTAACAGACGATGCTAAGTGCAAATTTCAACGGCACCCATTCAGGCTCGACACTATCTAATACGAAGCAGTATGTAAGGTAGACAAGTATGCCAGACCTGGCAAGCTAACATTAACATGGTACGCAAGGAAGCTAAGAGCTGCAAGCACGATCGAAATTCATTACCAGTTGAACAGCAGAATCAATCACAACAGCAAAATCCATTTGAACCAGAACTGTTTGAAGAAGTGACCACCGTTCACTGAAATTCATATATTTCTAAGATAGTAGGTTGCATCACAATTCACTAGTCGAAAATGCATACTACAAGAACCCAAGTGCAACACATCAGACAGTAATTCACGAAGCCGCGTGCGAGTTAGATAGCCTAAGGCACTCACTCTGGCACCTCCGAAGACAGACATCGTTCCAATTCGGCACCTGGTGTTGGTTCACACAAACAGTTCTGGCGCAAGCATCAGCACATGCATCTACCTCCGAAACACCACAAACCGTGACACACGTATCCACTATAGGATCCTTCGACAGCGCGCCGACCTTCTTCAGCATCCTCTTAGAAGTACACACCCTCTCGCAAACAAAGATCTCATCGGAGCTCTTCTCGCGACCCCTCGCACTCTTCAGCCTCTGTTCTTCGGCTCGCCTTTTCTTAACGAACGCCTGCCCGGTCAGCACTGCAGGTATCGCCGCGCCAACTACGTACCACCACGCATCCACCATACCTACCTACCTACCAAACACCAAATACATGAAACCAAACTCAGTTATCGATATTCTCCTACTCACACAACCCAAATGCCGCAATCGTAAGATAAAAAGTCAAAACCCTAATCCCTAATCTCTTCTTCCCATTCTCGAAAACCCTCAAACCAAGAGACGTACTAAGGAACGGTCAGAGCACAAAAAAAGTCAAAGTAAAGGAAGAACCTGAAATTAGAAGAAACCTTTATTGTCTCGCGAGTAAGAAAAACGAAGATTATATAACGGACGCTCGGATTTGTCTAACGAGGTAACCAAAAAGACTGACCTTTTTTAGTTTCACCGGAGAGAGAGAGAGAGAGAGAGAGACTGTTGCGATTAATTAGAATTTTATGCCGTTTATTTGAATGAATTATTGATAATAAATAATATAATTTATAGTTATTCCAAATTCATTATTTGACTTGTCTCGTCATCTACCTTGATTAACTCATTACCAAAAAAATCCACGTTAATTAAGTCAAGGCGAGGGCGCGGTAATTAAAGCGTTTTGACAGTGGCAAACTAGGGAATTTAATAGAAATAAATAACTCGTCGTCTAACAACTTTATTTATTTGGAGGGACATCAGCTAAAATTTGACGGACGACAGGAGATGAGGATAGTGGGTATTATCAATTCCATATTTGGTGATGTACATGATTTTTGAGTACGATCTTGAATAATAAATTATTATATTATAGTTATCTGCACTGTTTCATCATTATTAGATAATTTATTTTCATTATAATTGATCAAATTATTATATATCGAATCATTTTATCATATGATTCATAACTGGAAAAATTATTTATATATTTTCAACAAATTAGAAGTAGATCATTACATCATAACTAAACAATTTATTATAGTATAAATAAACAAACTATTATATCGTAACTAACAAACTATATTCATCTATATTTTATTAGACGAAAATATACGTCAAAGATCAAATCAGGTCTCCCGTTGAATCCCCACTTCATTGAGAGGGGTTAAAAATAAAATTCTCCAAAAACAGGTCGCAAATAAAATAAAACAATAAAGTCCAATTATCAAAATTTACTGATTGTTATTTTTAATATACTTACCGATTAATTAAAATTCGAAATGAGTAAATTTTGTATCCAATAAATATTTAACCGAATATTCACATTACATTTATTCGAGACCCACTTACCTTGGAACAACTGATTGACCAGTTATTTCATCGGTAACCAAAACAAGCTCTCTCGTCTCCTTCTCCAATTCTCAGGCTAATTGCTTTCCTCTGGTGCTTCAGTTGGAAACCCATTTAACTTTGTTCCTCTGGTATCGAACCCTTCCTGTCTTTCGTCTTAAACTCATTGTTAGTTGCGAGTTTCTCTTCCTCTTTGTTGCTGGGTTTATTCACCGACATTGGAGATTTTTGGGCTCTCTCACTTGAGGTTTCTAGGCTTTTGTAGTTTTTTTCCTCTAAATCATTTGTTTTAGAACCTACTTAAGGGTGGGTGGCTTTGTAGTTTA